>JALMQS010000852.1:1967294-1988738 GCA_024734495.1 Forficula auricularia | reverse complement strand
AAATGCCTGCTTCATGACACTCACTTTTTTCATTTTTTTCTCCCAACTTTTACTTTATGTCATTCTCATTACTAATAGATATTTCGAAAAACGAAGTGTTATAAAAAAACTATAATCAGGGGAAAAATTTTTGACCCCCCTAGATTCAAAATTCCGCGATAAACGCTCGGCCACAGCAACCCTGCGACCACTACGATCACCTCACATGATGGTATTTATTTAGTAATTTATATAACCATCTTTTGTGGTTTTCTCGGGACCCTCTGGGCTCTTTCTCTTTAGCTCGGGGGCGATCTCTCGAGTCACGCCATTCGACTTTGTGTCTGTTAGTTAATAAATTTCAAATCCTCTAAGCAAAAAAATTCTTGCGTATATATTAAAAAAAAAAAAAAAAAAAATGGATTGAAAATGAAGGCCAAACTTGTGAAGCTTTTGATTCTGACAAAAAAAAATATATATGTACATACACGCGCACTTAACATAATATTCTTTTCTCAGAACCATGAGACAGCCTCGAAGGTTGTTAACGAAATAAAAAATGAATTTCACCTTCTATCTCGATTTTCAAAGGAAGAGAAATATACGCATATTAGCCAAATTACTTGCAATTCTTGAAAGGCTAAGTAGCTGAAGTGGTTAACAAAAAATAAGGTACTACCACAAGTAAAAACTTTAATTACTCTTCCAATTGAACATAACTTAATTATCAAAAAGCTGATTCGATATTTATCTCCAAGCACCTAAACTTTCTTTGACAATTACTCCGTCTCTCTAGGCAGCCCCTAAGTCTCGAATTACATGCATGCTAACATTATTGCGCTTAGCTGTGCTTAAAAATGAATGAATCGCGAAGAAAATATTTCTCAAATATTTATTTTTTCTGTCTTTCTGAGTACCTAGTTCCGTTACCCACGATAACCCAAGCTTGAGTTGTTTGCCATAAAAGAATTTAGTCTTTTTGATTTTAAGTCGATTCTTCCACGTTTTCAGTAGAGGTTGCCATTAATAGTCAAAACATCAAAAATGGAATGCAATAAGGTTATTCCTCTAGTATTAGATAAGAATTGATCGTTATTTTTGATTTTAAGCCGTTTCCTCCATGTCTTCAGCAATGGTTACCAATAATAATCGAAGAGTCAAAAATCTAATGTAGAATTGTTATTCCTCGAGTATTAGATGAGAATCGATGGCTATTTTTGATTTTAAGTCGATTCCTCTCATGTCTTCAGCAATGGTTACTAATAATAACCGAAACGTCAAAAATCCAATGTAGAATGGTTATTCCTCGACTATTAAATGAGAATCGATCATTATTTTTGAATTAAAGTCAACATGAACTGCAAATTGCAAGTGATATCTGATTAATAATAAAGAAATAAACATATAAATATTTCAAATGAATTTGGATAAAGTTTAGCAACGATCCGTTGCAGTTTAATTTTATAGCGTCGAAAATTCACTAAAATTTAGTTCACAATTAATTTTGCCAAGGCTACAATTACACCGTAATTTCCTACCAAATAACCGGGATATAATGACAAACTGGTTGGGAAAAATGAACCTTCAAACCGGGACATTTCCGGTCAAATCGAGACGTATCGTAATCCTAGCTATGTATTATACATATATATATTAAGGTGGTCCTTTTTTAAATGATTTGGAATTTTTGTTGCACGCTAGATAGCTTTCAAATTTATTAAAAATTAACGCAACAGGATATCGTTGCAAACTTTATCAAATTCATTTGAAATATTAATATGTTTATTCCTTATTATTAATCAGATATCACTTGCTATTTACAGTCCATGTTGACTTTAAAATCAAAAATAGCGATTGATTTTCATCTATTACTTGAGGAATAACAATTCTACATTAGATTGTTGACGCTTCGATTATTATTGGTAACCATTGCTGAAGACATGGAGGAATCGACTTAAAATCAAAAATAACGATCGATTCTTATCTAATACTAGAGGAATAACCTCATTGCATTCCATTTTTGATGTTTTGACTATTAATGGCAACCTCTACTGAAAACGTGGAAGATTCCACTTAAAATCAAAAAGAATTTAGTCTTTTTGATTTTAAGTCAAAACATCTACAATGGAATGCAACAAGGTGTATTCACTCAGTATTAGAAAGAATTGACCGTTATTTTGATTTTTAAGCAGATTCCTCCATGTCTTCAGCAGTAGTTGCTAATAATAATCAAAGCGTCAACAATCTAATGTAAATGTTATTCCTCAAGTAATAGATGAGAATCAATCGCTATTTTTGATTTTAACTCGATGCTTCTTTGTCTTCAAGTAATGGTTACCAATAAAAACCGAAATGTCAAAAATCCAATATAGAATTGTTATTCCTCAAGTAATAGATGAGAATCAATCGCTATTTTTGATTTTAACTCGATTCCTCTATGTCTTCAGCAATGGTTACTAATAAAAACCTAAACCTCAAAAATCCAATATAGAATGGTTATTCCCTCAAGTACTAGATGAGAATCAATCGCTATTTTTGGTTTTAAATCGATTCCTCTATGTCTTCAGCAATGGTTACCAACTAAAAACCGAAACGTCAAAAATCCAATATAGAATGGTTATTCCTCAAGTACTAGATGAGAATCAATCGCTATTTTTGGTTTTAAATCGATTTCTCATGTCTTCAGCAAAGGTAACGGATAAGAAAACAACGCAGTTGCTATGGTTACTCATAAAAATTCCTCCCAAATTTTTAGCATTTCACAGAGAGAAGCCTATCCATTCTTACTTAAGCAAGGCTAAATGAGCTATATTAAAACTTTCAAATGAATAAATTTTTAAAGAATTTAAAAAATTAAAAAAAGTACCTATCTTACTCTAGAGTAAAGTACTTTAAAATATAATTTTACTAAAACTTTATTTAACCTTTTTGTGGTCCCCAAGGTACTTAATTAGGATATTAAATTTCATCAAATTGGTTAAGTCATTTTCAAGATATTTAGAAAAAACTAAAAAAGTACTGAAATAAAGTACTAATGTTTGTGGGCCGATATGTACCAAAAACTAATCAGCGCTTCATTTTGTTAAACTAATGGTAGGTTTTCAATTTCATTTCAATCGGTGCAAAGGTGTGGAAAAATCGTGGACCAAAAACGATAACACACATACATATCATCCATCACCATTCATCCATCCATCCATCCATCCCACGCACTTCCAAAAAATGGCACTTTTTGGCCTCTCGACGAGATCCCAGGTAATTTTTGGCAAAACCGTCACGTGCTAAAATTCAATCTCATTGAATACTTCAATTTGTGACCTTAATTGAGTCCATGGGTTCCGTAGTCTTTACTTGAGGACACTTTGAAGTCACGCTTGCCCGCGAGAGCGATTACAATACTTTCTACCATGCTTCGCATTGGATAAAGTAAAAATTCCTTTAAAATTTGAGCTCTTAATTCTAATATTAACATGCCACAAAAATCGCGAAAGTTATAAATGGAAAATAGCATGATTTTTAAAGCAGTTACTTTTTTTTATAACTCTTGTAAAAATTGATGAATCGATTTGAAAATTTTCAGAGTTGAAGCTGATATTTTTAGAACAAACCCTGAGAATTTCATATTTTTCAAAATTTTTGAAAAATATTTCAAATTGAAAAAATTTCGTCATATTTTATTGACTTGTTTTATAATTAATGAATGTAAAAATCTTCAGGACTTGTTTCTAACAGTATCAGCTACAACTTTGAAAAATTTCAAATTGATTCATCAATTTGAACCAGAGTTATAAAAAAAAGTAACTGCTTACAAATTGCTATATATTTTCCATTTAGCATTGCGCCATTTTAAGAGGTGTTAATGGAAGCTCAAATTTCAAAGAAATTTTTTTTAAATATCTGGAAGGTATCTAGGGACCCTTAACCAAAAATTCCAAAATCATTTAAATAGGGACCACCTTAATATATATATATATATTTAGATCAAGCAGTTAATAACCTCAATTGATTCCCCCTTAAAAATCACTTCATTCTGCCTCTCGGGAAGAAAAATATTATCAGTTTCTATTTGTTTTATTGCCAATCGAAAAATATGTTTAACGTGTACCTTTGTATTGCTAATATAAACAATATTTTGATTTTAATGTTTATCATACGAAATCCTCTTTTTTTAGTATTATCTTTTTATTTATTTATTATTGGCCTCGGCTGTGATACTATTTGGCCAGTTTAAATTATATAGATTTTTAGCTAAATACTTAGGTATATAATTACAAAAAGTTCCATATAAAAATATCTCGATAAATATAATATATTTAACACTTTACTTTTTATATTGTAACAAGTTGTCGTACTTGTCGGAAGCGGGATAATATCATAGATTGATTCACTTTTTTCAAAATTCATTTTTACTTTACCATATTTATTCGTAAAGTACTGTTTTATCAAATTCTCTATGATTGATTAACACTTGATAATGGAAGCCGAAACGTCATTACAATAAAAAACGTTCATTGATTTTCTATCTCCAAACGGCATAATGCGGGAAAAACCGAATCAGCGAATTATGGATTGTTGGAGCGAGCCATCAGTCACACTCTATATCTATATATAAAAATCAATCTGTGTTCGTTGGTTGGTCTGGTTCAATGAACTTCGACACCGTTTATCCGATTGAGATGAAATTTTGAACTTACATATTTATCACAGTCCATGGATGAGTGATGTGATATTAGTTTCATCAATTTAAAATTAATTTCATTTTTGAATTTTAGTTTAAAGACCATAAATTTTATTCAAAAGCAAAGGTCATGAAATAATGAAAAAGGTTAAAATGGTCAGAGTCGACGAACAAAGAACTCTACAGGAATTAGCATTTTTTTCATTTTTCTTTTTCAAAGTTTGAAAATATCATAAGAGAAGATATTTGTATGTATATGCTCAATATATCTTATATCATGTGATCGTTGGTTGGTTGGTTCAATGAACTTCGATCACCGTTTATCCGATTGAGATGAAATTTTGAACACATATTTATCACAGTCATGGATGATATGATATAGTTTCATCCAGTTTAAGATTAATTTCATTTTTGAATTTTATTTAAAAGTACATCAATTTTATTCAAAGCTCTAAAAGGAGTCATGAAATAATGAAAAAGGTTAAATGGTCATAGTCGACAAACGAAAGAGCCTCTTGCAAAGGAAGTTAGCATTTTTTTTTCATCTTTCTTTTTTTTTTAAAGTTTGAAAATATCATGAAAGATGTATATATATATATATATATATACATATATATATATAAAAATCAATCTGTGTTCGTTGGTTGGTTCCATGAATCCTGACACTATTTTATCTGATTGAGATGAAATTTTGAACACATATTTATCACAGTCTATAGGATGATGATGATATAGTTTCTACTCAATTTAAAATTAATTTCATTTTTGAGCCTTATTGTGAAAGGCTATAAATTTTATTCAAAGCTCTAGTAAAGGGTCACGAAATAATGAAAAAGTTAAAAATGGTCGGGTCGACAAACAAAGAACCCTCTTTCACAAAGGAAGCTAGCATTTTTTTTTCATTTTCTTTTTTTTTAAAGCTTTGGAAAATATCATAGAGATATATATATATATATATATATATATATATATATATATATATCTATATATATATAAAAATCAATCTGTGTTCGTTGGTTGGTTGGTTCAATGAACTTCGACACCGTTTATCCGATTGAGATGAAATTTTGAACACATATTTATCACAGTCTATAGGATGATGATGATATAGTTTCATCAATTTAAAATTAATTTCATTTTTGAATTTTATTTAAAGGCCATAAATTTTATTCAAAGCTCTAAAAGGGTCATGAAATAATGAAAAAGGTTAAAATGGTCAGGTCGACAAACAAAGAACCCCTCTTCACAAAGGAAGTTAGCATTTTTTTCATTTTCTTTTTTTTTAAAGTTTGAAAATATCATAGAGAGATATATATATATATATATATCTATATATAAAAATCAATCTGTGTTCGTTGGTTGGTTGGTTCAATGAACTTCGACACCGTTTATCCGATTGAGATGAAATTTTGAACACATATTTATCACAGTCTATAGGATGATGATGATATAGTTTCATCAATTTAAAATTAATTTCATTTTTGAATTTTATTTAAAGGCCATAAATTTTATTCAAAGCTCTAAAAGGGTCATGAAATAATGAAAAAGGTTAAAATGGTCAGGCCGACAAACAAAGAACCCCTCTTCACAAAGGAAGTTGGCATTTTTTTTTTCATTTTCTTTTTTTTAAAGTTTGAAAATATTTATAGAGAGATTACTCATAAAAATGACACACGTTATAAATGTATAGCAATATAGTATACATATAAGTTAAAGGTATAAACAGGGCCGGGCTAAGAGAAAATTTTACTACAAGCATGAAATATTTTTGCGCCCCCCCCGCAGCAAATTTAGCAACAATCATAATAGAACAATATGACATGTAGAGGTATATATGCATATATATAAGTTAAAGGTATAAACAGGGCTGGGCTAAGAGAAAATTTATATTTTTGCGCCCCCCCCGCAGCAAATTTAGCAACAATCATAATAGAACAATATACATGTAGAGGTATATAGTATACATATAAGTTAAAGGTATAAACAGGGCCGAGTTAAGAGAAAATTTATATTTTTGCGCCCCCCCCCCAGCAAATTTAGCAACAATCATAATAGAACAATATACATGTAGAGGTATATAGTATACATATAAGTTAAAGGTATAAACAGGGCCGGGCTAAGAGAAAATTTATATTTTTGCGCCCCCCCCCCCAGCAAATTTAGCAACAATCATAATAGAACAATATACATGTAGAGGTATATAGTATACATATAAGTTAAAGGTATAAACAGGGCCGGGCTAAGAGAAAATTTATATTTTGCGCCCCCCCCCCCCCAGCTAATTTAGCAACAATCATAATAGAACAATATACATGTAGAGGTATATAGTATACATATAAGTTAAAGGTATAAACAGGGCCGGGCTAAGAGAAAATTTATATTTTTGCGCCCCCCCCCCCCAGCAAATTTAGCAACAATCATAATAGAACAATATACATTTGGGCCAGTAAAATAGAATCTTCAAATATATCTATTCAAGACTTTATTATAGAATAACAGTACTAATAAAACTTCAATAAACAAGTTGCGTGGAGTCCAGGGGGCAAAGCCCCCTGGTGTAAGGCGGCCCGCCGAAGGCGGGGCCTCACAGCTAGTCATGAATAAAAAGCAGAAAGTTATCTAAAATTACAAAAAAAAAAAAAAAAAAATTTCAAAACCATTTTTTGCCGAGAGTAGCATAATCACTAGGATCGAGGACAATATTCAGATCCCGTGCTACTTGCAAAGAACCAAGTGTTAATAAAACATATCGTGTGGTCACCACACAACTTTCACATTTTCATTTATTTGAAGTCATCGCGACACTCCTAATTTACACCCCCTTCCTTTATTTCATACACGACTAATAACTCATGAGACTTGATAAGTAGGTACAACAATTTTAAACAAAATCGTTAGTTCCGTTTTTGAGAAAATAAAAAAAAGCTGACATGTGTCCATCCACTTGACTTTACCGCTACAACCTGGCCCCTCCTTATATTTAATATTTAATAAAATTATTTATATTCATGTAGGGGGGGGGGGTTAGTTTTTGCATTTTTATACTTCTGGTGTCCCACTGATTATGTATACAAAATTTGGTTGAATTTGGTAAATGGCCAAGATTTTCATTTTTGACCCCCTCCCCCATTTCGGGCGGCTAGTTTTTGCATTTTTAGAATTCTCGGGTCCCGCTGATTATGTTTACAAAATCGGCTCTTAACCTCAATGGACCAAAACTACATGTGAAATTTGGTTTCGATATTCACACTAGTTTTTAAGCTAGCTCGTCCACAAAATCTGGTAACGCACAGATTAACGGACAACCGGACGAACAGACAGACTAACAGACATTTTGACAAAACAATTATTATCTCGAAAAATATAATTTTTTCGGTGTTCACTTATTAGATCTTTTGTGTAGAGCAAAATGCCTTGGTTTCGCTCAATTTTTCTAATCAAAATAGTTTCAGCCGTTTTTGAGATATTTTGAAAAAAAGAAGGAAAAAAACCGCTTTTTTCATGCACGATTACAATACTTGACCATACCCTCTATGGTAAAGTAAAAACGAAAAATATTTCATGTAGATGTCCACTTCAGGTGTTCCAATTTCCCCTAAAAGCTTACTGTACTCCTTCTAGCATATATCGAGCTTAAGTTTCGGATTTCATAGCTCTGAGACTTATGGTTGCGAAACGCAGGGGGTGGTACATACCCACTGACCAATTGATTTTTGGCCCCTTTTTGGCCTCTTGGGATCACACTTTCCTGTTTTATGTCCTAAATTTGGTTTCCAACTATTAAGGGCATTGATTCCTTCCACCTAGAAGTTACAAAATAAATTAACTTTTTTCATCACTGAGATACAAGCTCTCAAAGAGTCAGGGCCCAGCCAGGCCGTCGCAATACTTCTCCATTATATTCTATAGAATATAAATGTGAAAGTAAAAATATAATATTCTTAAGATGGAAGAGAAGGATTTACAGCTAGCTTAAATTGTAAAGATTGTGATTTAATTTATATTGGAAAGGGAGAGGCAAATTCGGCTATTAGCGTCTCCAAACATAATTATTGAGCCTTTCGATTAAAATATGAAAATGATTTTTTGGGCCGAACACTTAAATGCTAATAAACCTGGCATTCTAAATTTTCGAGGATCAAATTAATAAAAGCAGAGGAGGATCCAATACAAATTATCTTTTACGAAATATTAAAGCCATTGAAGAGAGACCTCGATAAATGTCTGAATGGCAAAATTGAATTATCAGCTAGTCCGATTCTAAGGGTTATTTCAGGTCAAAGAACCTCTTCAAACTGCAAGTAGAAAACATTTCAAAAATCGAACTCCCACCCAGAATTTTCTTTTAAATGTATATAGCTGACTTGTGTTCTTGGGGCTGTTCACTGAGGACTTTCTACCTTCTTATGGCAGTCAATTCAATTGACTCCTAAAAGAAAAATATTTGTGAGTAGAATCCACACGCGACAAAAAGTGAAACTTTTTTTTCTTAAATATGTACTTTCTAATAAACTCACTATTATCTCTAAGATGAAAGGAATGAAACAAATTCGAAATTATATAATAATACAAAAGACCTCATAAAGGAACGTAATAAATTAATAATCAAGAGAAAACTTGAAACTAGATACAATCGAATATAATCTAATGTGTAAAATATTTAGATATAACTATATTCAAACGCCTCCCGGGTTCGAATCCCGGCTGATCCTTTTGTCTATAATAAAAAATCTTTCATTAAATTGAAGGGTTGGTTTTGTCACAAATATAATAAAACAATAATTTTAATAACTATTAGAATTATTTAATTGATAACTATACAGTTTCGGTCACCACTGGTCGACCATCCTCAGTAGTTATCTCGTTCAAGAACCGGAATTTGTCATTTCACATGAAACATTCATTCTTAAATCTTCAATATAGTTTTTATAAATTGTTGCTATATATATATATATATATATGTGTGTGATTGTAATGAATTGTGTGATGTATCTATATTGAAGATTTAAGAATGAATGTTTCATGTGAAATGACAAATTCCGGTTCTTGAACGAGATAACTACTGAGGATGGTCGACCAGTGGTGACCGAAACTGTATAGTTATCAATTAAATAATTCTAATAGTTATTAAAATTATTGTTTTATTATATTTGTGACAAAACCAACCCTTCAATTTAATGAAAAATTTAAATCAAGTCACTTAAGTTCTGGAAGAAATTTAATAAAAAATCTTTTCTTCGTTCCCTAATTTAATGTAATTTAGATATAACATTAAAAAATATATAAAAACTTATAACTATAATAAAATTTGTAAAAAAGGACTGGGGGACGCTACAAATGATAATGACCGGTGACTTCAAAGTCTATATTTGTCGACCTCCAACTATTTTGGTTGGTTAGGTTGATTTCAGGTTTGCAGAAGGTATACACTATATGGATCGTAAACATCAGAGATATATATGCTTTATAATAAAATAATAAAATAAAATGTTTTAGTCGGGTATTGTTCAAAAAATTATCATTTTAAAAGCAAAGTAAAACAATTTAAAATATTTATGTGAATATTCAAAAAGTTAATGTCTCAGAATTTTTTAAATTTTCAACTTGCACAAAGTATACGCTATCTGCTCAGATCAAACCATAAGGTATCACCGTATACCGCCGTATACCTTCCACTACAGCCCTGGGTGTAATGTGTGAGTTATTCTTGTAAAGTAGAATTAGGCTAAAATATTTTAAAATTTAATTCACTTTAAAGTGATAGTGTGATAGGGCTTCAAATTTGCAATTTTTAATTGATTTTTATATCTTGGCGTTTAAAATGGCTTAACTTAAAATTATTAAAAATTTCAGCAATTCCCTCGTACAGTATCACCAACACTGAAGGAGCCGTCCATAAATTAATTCAGAATTTCAAGATTTTTAGACCCCCTCCCCCTGTGTCACATCTGTCACATTTCATTGACCCTCCTTGTATTGTGACGTCACAGTATCCCTTTTTATACTCTATAATTTATTAATTGTAGATTTTTTTTATAAATTAAACTCAACTAAAGGGATTTAATATATTTAAAATTTAATTTTTAAAAATTTTTAATTTGACTTTTATGACATCACAATTTATAAGATCCCCGGGCTCCCCTGTCACATTTTGTCACAAATCTGCGTCGCCCCCTCCCCCTTACTATGTGACTTAATTTATGGACGGTCCCTAAGAACGAATTGAATGTTTCAAATATTTTGGAAGATAGAGGATGCGGAATCGTCGGTGTATGGTATATATATATATTTTATTGTTTATTGAATTAAATGAATACAGTTCTTTATATGGTAAGGATTATAAGAATATCTCCTAAAACGTTTCAACATTTAATAAATGTTTTCTGATTGATTTTTATAAAGAACTGTATTTATTTATATATATTTTTTTCTGGAAATTCTTCAATGTTAACTGGCCTCTCATGAGAACCTGTGTTAATTAAAAATTTTCAATCTCGAAAACAATACTTACAATTAATCTTGATGAAATTTAAATATATTTTTGATTCACATATATATTTTTTTCGAAACCTAAAACAATCATTCCTAACGTGTCTTAAAATACATTATTTTCAATTCAGCAATTAATATCCCACTCGCTTTTTATTCATAGAGAATTTAGTGGAAATCCCTTGATAGAGCCTTGACAGGGTTTTTATTGAGATAAATATTAAATCTGTTTATAGCTAAATTAAGTAAATTAATAAATTTATTATATATGGTAGAATATGATCCTTTATTTGAATTATTTAAGCCGATTTTAACAAAATTTGACAAATGGTTTGCTTTCGAAAAGAGAGCGGAAATCGAAATTCATTTCAATGAAAACAAAATATAATATACTAATAATAATAATATCAATTGTCTAATTGTTATTTTATAAGGAATAAATCAAAGAGAGGGTTTTCTATTGAATATAATTTAATACATATCTCTATCTTATATCTAAAAAAGATTAGCTAATATTTGTAGGATTTTTGTAATGTCTTTTATTGGATGTATTTGGAAAACCAGAGATTCGTGCATGTTTTCATTCTTTTAAAATTTATGCGACTTTTGTTCCAATTTTCGAATATACTTTGGGAAAAATAAAGGGTAAAAATTAAATTATAAATAATAAATGGATATACTTTTTTGCGGAAAGAGTGTTATTAGTATTTACATGATAATCATCATAATTTGAATTTGTGGATCGACCTCAAAAGTTATGAAAATGCTAAGTAAGTATTAGGTTTTCGGTCAAAATAACAGTTTAATTTGTTAATTTCGAGATTTCGATCTTTTATTTGATCTTCTTCGGGGTTTTATAATATTACAAAAGTATTAAGCATAAAGTAAGATTATATCAAAATATAAGGCCAGTATTTTATAATCTCTTATATGGTTGGCACCCAAAATCCCGACAGCCGAAATTTCGACAAGCCAAGCCGTTATCCCAAATTCAGACGTTATTTTAAAATTTTATTAATCTATTTAATAATTACAAAAATATATACTCGTATACTATCTATATATATTTTCAATTGAAATTGGATTGAAATATCAAAATAATAAATAAATAAATAAAATAAATTTTATCAATCTTTTTAATACATATTTAATTTGACAAAATTAATTCTTAGTAATTATTTATTTATTCTATTTTATTTTTTAGCGAAAGCTGTCTGCGTCCCAAGTGATTTTTTTAGCACTGTAGTGCCACCCAAGGGTTTTCGGTTTTTTAATGTGTGATTGATTAAAAAAAAAAATTGGGGGGCCCGAAACACAACACGGCCGGACTAAACCACATGAGGTTCGGTTCGGTAGGGATATATTCAGTTCGGCTCGGTTCGGTTCCTATACCTTCATTCCGGGCTGGTTCTTAGACGGTTCGGTTGGCGTCAGCGAACCGAACCGAGCCGAACTGAATATATCCTAACCAAACCGGCGAGGACTTTCACATATTCGAATTTATATATAGGGGTAAACGTCTATTAACAGAAACAATTTTTCTGATTGCTTAGTTCAATCTGATTTTTGATATTGTTAATTAATTTGAATTTAAAATCACTACCTTAATTTATAAATCATTTAATTTAAATTTGTTTTGTCGGGATTTTGGGGTGCGGGATTTTGACTTGTCGGGATTTTGGCTGTCTTGATTTTGGGGTGAATCCCTCTCATACATATACATACATTCAGAATAGTTTTTATGGGTAGAGTTAACTTTTGAGCTAATCAAGTGATTTAATGAAATCTTGTCTTCCATGTTACTCTAGTTAGAGAAATAAAAAAATCTCTAAAAATTGACAAAATAACTCTCGATTAATTATTTGATTAAATCAAGTGTTGCTACCTATTCATTTGCAGCTGATTAGATGATAATAGATGTATGTGAAAGTATTGCATTCCTCTTTCTAGGTCATAATTCAATATCTTGATTAGATGTTGGAGTAAGAACAAAGAAATTTTGATTTTGCTAAAATAGGGACTAATATAATTATATTATATTAAAATGATTATTCTAAGCCTCTTAGTGATTGTCATCCACCCCTTAATAATCGGCAACCCAGAGCATGAGCGTATCCGGGACTTCGTAGGGATCACTGCTCATATTTGTTAATAGACAATTCATGTGTGTAATTTATTTATATTTATTCATTAATGCAATTTTTACTCAATAAAAAAAAAAAAAAAAAAAAAAAAACACTCTTCACAAAAACTTCGAATTGAGCAGATTATTTATAATATTAAAGGTCATATAATTTGTAATGGTCACAGCAAATATTTTTATATAAAAATGAAATTAAAGAGAATTAGACCGCAGACAGGTCAATAAGTTTTAATTCTTTTTTCCATTTGCTTTTGCAAATATTAGCGGTAGCTCGGATGTGGGCTTGCGAATCGCTTCATTAGTTACCAACGGCAATTTAAAATATCAAATTAAAATGTTTTCTTTCGGAGAATAGTAGAGCTTGATTTTAATAGGAGCAAATTAAAGAGTGTGTTCTCTGTTTGATGGAAATACATATATTACCAGCTCCGAGGACGTGCCCCTGACAGGCAGCGTCTCGGTTCTCAAAGTTTGTTCTTTAAAATTTTAGAAAACGACATTAAAGGTACTCTAAAAATTGAAATAATTTGTTTTTTAAATTCGAATCAATAGAGCATGAAGTCAGAGGTCTCCTCGGGCTCTTTTCTCTCTTTGAAATGTTCAGAGGGGTAAAGAAAAAGTATTTAAAAATTATGCTTTGCTTGTCAAAAAAAATTATTTAGTTTTTACATATATATTCCCAAGTCAGAGAATTTTTTTTATTTTTACATGCTCTATATTAGCACCACCTGTATGTATCTATCTATGTATCTATCAATGTGACTTTCGTTGTGTTAAATTCCGCAAACATTTCTCTATAAAAATAATTAAGACTAAAAAGTAAAAAATAAATTATATTTCAAAAAACATGCTTCTAAGAAGTACAAAATAATGTAATACTTAAGCGCGGGGCACTTTGTCGAAATTAATTACAAGTTTCTGCGCCCCACACTTTTTGATTAAGTATTACATTATTTTGTACTTTTTAGAAGCAAGTTTTTTAGTATTTTTGAATTAATTCCTTTTTTCTTTTTGTTCATTAGAAAATTCTTCAAAGAGAAACAAAGAGGTTGTCCTCTGCTTGACACAAATAAACATACACACATATATATCGAGATGATATATCTGTATATACATATATTATTTTGAGACTATAGTTTCGAAGACTTGGTCTTCATCATCAGTCTTTTTTAATTATAAATGTTTTTTTTCATGGAGTCAATATCGTATGGATATTGAAAATGTGATGTTCTTTCACTGATCAGCTTAGAATTCTTTTATTAATTAAAAAGACTGATGATGAAGACCAAGTCTTCGAGCTATAGTCTCAAACAAATAAATAATATATATATGCAGATATATCATCTCGACATATATGTGTGTATGTTTATTTGCATCAAGCAGAGGACAACCCTCTTTGTTTCTCTTTGTGAATCAACAACTCTGCTACTCTCGGCAAAACAAAAACTTTTCAATTAAGAAAATTCTTCACTATATTATTAAAATAAAAAAAGGCTGAAATTGAAATTATCAAAAAATTTCACTTTCTGGCTTAATTTTCTCTTATCAACGAAAAATAAGAAAAAAATTTGAAGATATCTATTCGAAAGAGAGAGGGGAAGTAGGTTTAAACATTTATTATCTAATAAACTTTAATTTAACACCCCAATTGCGTCCTTTCTTTATTCTATAAAATTGTCTTACATTATGATGATGCATCTCCGTGATTCCCTCTTATGGTTCGAGAAGAAGTAAATATTTTGTTGATTTGGACGTTAAAATAAAATTAAAGTTATTCTGGAGTAATATACATTAACAGGCATGGTACTTAAAACTGATGAAAATAATAAGAACATAGATAAAAATGTAAAATTCATTTAATAAGATGCCTTCGAGCAAGAGCCGGATCTAGGTCTTTTGTCAGAGGGGGATGGGGGGAGGAGTTTAAATTTGTCGCTACCCCCTTCCAATGGTATATAAAATAAGTAAATAAATATGATAAAAAATAGTAAATGGGTTATAATAAACCATCTAGTTTATAGCGTCAAGAAAAAATAATTTAAATTTTAACACAAATGTATTTTAAAATTACATTACAAAAAATTTCCCGCTTTCCAAAATGTGCCGCTTCCGCCGGGGGCACTTGCCCCCCTGCTCCTTCTCCCTAGATCCGATCCTGCTTCGAGCAATCCATCAGGACTTGTTGGTTCAATTGATTAGAGAAGTGATTTTATAGCCCCCGCAAGATGCACCTGTGGGTTCCTGGTCAGGGCCCCGCAGAGGCCTGGACCCGGCCGTGACATTTTTTTTTTACGTGGGTATATTAGAAAAAAATCTTTCAAAAATATTTGTTAACTATAAAAATAAAATGTTTAATAATTTTTTTTTTTAATTTTGCTTTCATTTATAGGTTAATGCGTTTACCCTTAGTATCATTGGAAAGTAAAAATGTAGGTGATTGTAGTTTAGTTTATTTTTTATTTTTTATTTTTAGGACCTTATCCAGGCATTATATATTTTTTCATTAAAATAACAACACACAACACTACAGCGATTGGCGAAATAACAAAAAATAAAACCCATTCTGACCAATATTTTCCACGTCATAAAAAAACTCATACTTATTTCATAATTAGGGACTCGCTTCAGATTTTGGGTCCCGGGCCCGAAATTTCTGTGGGGACTATGAGCGATTCTCACATTTTTCTCCCACGGCTTCCTTTATTCCTATATCCTATTATATCCTATTCAATATTATACCTAAATATTCAAAGACTATTTAATTATATTTTTAAATATAATATAAATAAAATAATTAATTACCTTCCAATAAACAATCACTTCGCTAAGTAGAATAAATGATTAAAATCTTCATAATTTTTCCAAATTTTTTTGAGAATCAGCATTTGATTTAATTAATATATAAAGAGAATGACTGGCAGGCAAAGAAAACAAAAACTATTATTTATTTATCTATCAATTTATTTTACTTAGATGTTTTTTGCTCTACACGATTTCGAACAATGTTAAAATTATAATTTATGCTGAAGTTTGGTTGCAGCTCACACTTCAATCGCAGCTAGAATTGATTAAATTTTTATATCCATGAGAATTGTTTTGACCGCGCTATTTGAAAAAGATATTTTATCACGAGACTACTGCGGATTATGCTATTAAAGTCTTGTGGAGTCTTAAGTCTGGACCAAGAGAGAAAAAAGATGTGATCCACTTAGCTACAATCACAACGCCATTTTGCGTATAGCCCGCTAGACATTCGGATGGATCACCGAATGTCAAGCGGGCTATACGCAAAATGACGTTGGATTGTAGCTAAGTGGATCACATCTTTTTTCTCTCTTGGTCCAGACTTAAGACTCCACAAGACTTTAATAGCATAATCCGCAGTAGTCTCGTGATAAAATATCTTTTTCAAATAGCGCGGTCAAAACAATTCTCATTGATATAAAAATTTATTTAAGATCATTATTTCAAGTTAGAAATATATAAGTTCAAATATTATTTTCACTCACTATTTGACAAAAATTCCCTACAGTTGATTCGTGATCGAATCAAATGTAGAAAACATTCGGTTAGAATTGATTAGAAAATAGTCGTCGTTCCTTTCATATATAGGATGAATGTATATTTGCTTTTTTAAATACTTTACACATAACCGCTTTGAAAACTGTATTGGCCTCCATTTTGATTTTGATTTTCTGTGACCCCCTCTAAAAAAGTCGAGAACCACTGGGTTAGAACATCTCCTCATGCTAGTTATGTGAATGTCTGGCATTTGACTACTTGAGTATTCCACTTGTTCAAATAAAACTGCTTTTTTATTTTTAAATATTTTTCAAACTTATCTTATACAATTCATTATATTCAAAATAATAGATTATATCAATTTAATAAGATTAGCAACCCAGTTTGATTTTAAATTACTAATTTTATTTAATTGAGACTATAATTTCGAACTTCTTGATTTCATCTTTAGTCTAAAATAAATATGTCACACGTAATATTTAATAGAATTTTAGACAAAATTGAATTTACTTAATTGACAAGTCAATTAACTACTTCCAAGAATAAAATTCAATTGTGAGTAAAATTCTATTATATATCCATATAATAAATTAAAAACTCTGCTACTCTCGGCAAAATACCGGCATTTTAATTACATTGCGAACGTATCCTTTCGTCTTCTTGCTAAAAAATTAAATTATTTTACCAATTGTGATAGCCCCTTTTGCGAGCGCTGATAATGCCAACCCGAAACAAACCTTCGAATATTAATGAGGAAAAAATCATTTGAAAGGAAACCCAGTTTTTGCATCTGTTTAAGCCCAACACCTGCTCCGGATTACGAATACACCTCTACACTACAACCCAACATTTTAAATTAACAGTTGATCACAAGTCATACTAATCCGGGTTAATTATTTTATTGCGAATATTTTCAAATAGCATTTTAATTTTGATCTCATATATAACCAGTAAATTGACTTGAAATGCTCTCTGAATTTTTGAAATTTTCATTATCATTATTAGATTTTGTTCCAAATCAATTGAATTTTTTCTACGTGTTTTTTTTTAATGCGTCAAATCGATTCTATAAAATGTATAATTAACATAAAAATGTTTTTCCTACAAAACACAAAAAATACAATAAAAAAACAAAACAAAAACAAAATTACCCTATATTCTGATCAGGTGAAGCCTGCAATGCATTTACTTGAAAATTTTCAATTCTGTTATTTTCAAGAAGATCGATGATTATGTCCTCTGTTTGATTCAGATAAACATTTGGATTATATATATTATATATATATATATATATATATTGAATTGAATAAATATGTACAATTCTTTTATAAAAAACAATCTCAAAACGTTTAATAAAATTCCAAACGTTTCTGCAGAAATTCTCCATTTACCGATGAAGCTGAAATATAATTGCTTTATGTAATATTAATTTTTGAATTTATTTTGAAGTATTTTTTGGAATTTTATTAAACTTTTTGAGATTGTTTTTATAAAAAAGACTGTATTTATTTAATATAATAAAAACAATCTATATTCCCCTCCCCCAAAAAAAGGTATGTATAGGTAATTATATATATATGTATCTAGCTATATGGGGTGCACACAGGGGTTAAGAGACAGAGTGCGTCATTGAAATTTCTGGGGGGTTGAAAATTTTTGAAAAATTGGCATTATATGCTAAAAATAATAAACTGCAACGGATCGTTGCTAAACTTTATCCAAATTCATTTGAAATATTAATATGTTTATTCCTTTATATAAATCAGATATCACTTGCAATTTGCAGTTCATGTTGACTTAAATTCAAAATAATGATCGATTCTCATTTAACAGTCGAGGAATAACAATTCTACATTGGATTTTTGACATTTCGGTTATTATTGGTAATCATTGCTTAAGACATGGAGGAATCGACTTAAAATCAAAAATAGCGATTGATTCTCATCTAATACTTGAGGAATAATAATTCTACATTAGATTTTTGACCCTTCGATTATTATTGGTAACCATTGCTGAAGGCATGGAGGAATCGACTTAAAATCAAAAATAACGATCGATTCTTATCTAATACTAGAGGAATAACATTATTGCACTTCAATTTTTGATGTTTTGACTATTAATGGCAACCTCTACAGAAAACGTGGAAGAATCGACTTAAAATCAAAAAGACTAAATTCTTTTATGGCAAACAACTCAAGCTTGAGTTGGTTACCAAAAAAGAATTTAGTCTTTTGATTTTAAGTCGATTCTTCCACGTTTTCTGTAGAGGTTGCCATTAATAGTCAAATCATGTCTTCAGCAATGGTTACCAATAATAATCGAAGGGTCAAAAATCTAATGTAGAATTATTATTCCTCAAGTAATAGATGAGAATTAATCGCTATTTTTGATTTTAAGTCGATTCCTCCATGTCTTCAGCAATGGTTACCAATAAAAACCGAAACGTCAAAAATCCAATATAGAATGGTTATTCCTCAAGTACTAGATGAGAATCAATCGCTATTTTTGATTTTAGCTCGATTCCTCTGTTTTCAGCAATGGTTACCAATAAAAACCGAAACGTCAAAAGTCCAATATAGAATGGTTATTCCTCAAGTACTAGATGAGAATCAATCGCTATTTTTGATTTTAACTCGATTCCTCTATGTCTTCAGCAATGGTTACCAATAAAAACCGAAACGTCAAAAATCCAATAAAGAATGGTTATTCCTCAAGTACTAGTTGAGAATCAATAGCTATTTTTGATTTTAAGTAGAGTAAAGTACTTTAAAATATGATTTTACTAAAAACTTTATTTTAACCTTTTTTGTGGTCCCCAAGGTACTTAATTAGGATATTAAATTTCATCAAAATTGGTTAAGTCATTTTCAAGATATTTAGAAAAAACTAAAAAAGTACTGAAATAAAGTACTAATGTTTGTGGACCGATATGTACCAAAAACTAATCAGCGCTTCATTTTGTTAAACTAATGGTAGGTTTTCAATTTCATTTCAATCAGCGCAAAGGTGTGGAAAAAATCGTGGACGAAAAAAACGATAACACACACACACACACACACACATCCATCCATCCATCCATCCCCACGCACTTCCAAAAAAAATGGCACTTTTTGGCCTCTCGACGAGATTCCAGGTAATTTTTGGCAAAACCGTCACGTGCTAAAATTCAATCTCATTGAATACTTCAATTTGTGACCTTAATTGAGTCCATGGGTTCCGTAGTCTTTACCTGAGGACCCTTTGAATTCGCGCTTGCCGCGAGAGCGATTCCAATACTTTCTCCCATGCTTCGCATTGGATAAAGTAATAAACTGTCAAGTTAATAACTTCAAAAAAAGGTAATAAAAACCTCTTCTAATCCTTTACAATTGAATAAAATATAATGTACAGGAGGTGGTAGTCATGGCCTAAGGGGTAATGGGCATCCACAAATCTGTGAAACTACATACCCTTTACTTTATTAATCTATATATACCATATAATTTTATTTGATAGAGACTATTATTTCAAAGGTTTGACCTTCATCTACAGTCTTTTTTTTATAAATATTATACTATTTGTTTTCTGGGCATGAATCCCTTCAAATGAAGTGGTTCAAACACATTTCAAAAGATAACAAATTGATTTTTTTATTGTTGTTTAGAAATGTCTGAAAGGTGGCCAACAATATTATTTTAAAGCATTTAAAAAAAAAAAATTGACTGTAAGAAAGTCGCACCAAGAAGACCCCATCTAGTTCGGGGTGGACCAGAGATTCGTCGAACGGAGGAGGATAGAAATAAATTTCAGGGATTGGTGGATTGGGTTCAAGCTAAGATACCTGTGGATTCGGGTCCTGAAAGACTTAAAGTTATATATTGACGGAGAAACGGATACGGGTAGGGTGTTCTAGTCGTAACAAACCTTAAGGATAAACGAGATGGCAAATGGGTTAGTTTGAGATGTATTTAATTTAATCGTAAAGGCGGAGTTGACTGTTTAAAAATCATGTGTTTCCCTCAAATGAGGCTTTAGGAGTGAATATTGATTTAATCTCGCTGTAGCGGCCCGTATTGCTTTGGCTACGAGCTTTTAGACACGGCCGCTAGATGACTCAGTCAGATCGTTGCGACACTGCATGACTGATAACATTTCAGTCATGTGTATTAAGGCAAATCATTGTTAGGTCCCCACAACTGAGTGGGCAGTGAGGACACGCACCACCCAACGCAACGCCCCTAACACTCGCCAAAACAATCCCCATGGTAATATTTAAATAAGCCCTTCAAATGCGAGTCGAACCGCAAACCGAGGGTTCCGTATGTTATAACTTTCAAATTAAATAAGATATCGAATTCGTTCTTGTTTGTCCTTGATAACGTGGAAGTGGATATTATTATCAGATTTTTTCAATATTCCTTAAGCGATCTTTACAGGAATACCTGACGCCCCATAAAAAAGTTTATTTTGGAACCACAAAAACCCACTTGTTAAAATATTTATCCCATTAAAATTTTAACATAATTTGAGGTAAAATGATTACAAATTACTTGTAAATTTCAAGTTTATATCTTCTTTAATTTACGAGTTACAATGGTCTGACAGACGGAAAGATATACAAATATACATTGTAGGAATACTAATAGGATTCGAT
>JALMQS010000852.1:1931693-1967194 GCA_024734495.1 Forficula auricularia | reverse complement strand
ATTATTTCAAGTTAGAAATATATAAGTTCAAATATTATTTTCACTCACTATTTGACAAAAATTCCCTACAGTTGATTCGTGATCGAATCAAATGTAGAAAACATTCGGTTAGAATTGATTAGAAAATAGTCGTCGTTCCTTTCATATATAGGATGAATGTATATTTGCTTTTTTAAATACTTTACACATAACCGCTTTGAAAACTGTATTGGCCCTCCATTTTGATTTTGATTTTCTGTGACCCCCTCTAAAAAGTCGAGAACCACTGGGTTAGAACATCTCCTCATGCTAGTTATGTGAATGTCTGGCATTTGACTACTTGAGTATTCCACTTGTTCAAATAAAACTGCTTTTTTATTTTTAAATATTTTTCAAACTTATCTTATACAATTCATTATATTCAAAATAATAGATTATATCAATTTAATAAGATTAGCAACCCAGTTTGATTTTAAATTACTAATTTTATTTAATTGAGACTATAATTTCGAACTTCTTGATTTCATCTTTAGTCTAAAATAAATATGTCACACGTAATATTTAATAGAATTTTAGACAAAATTGAATTTACTTAATTGACAAGTCAATTAACTACTTCCAAGAATAAAATTCAATTGTGAGTAAAATTCTATTATATATCCATATAATAAATTAAAAACTCTGCTACTCTCGGCAAAATACCGGCATTTTAATTACATTGCGAACGTATCCTTTCGTCTTCTTGCTAAAAAATTAAATTATTTTACCAATTGTGATAGCCCCTTTTGCGAGCGCTGATAATGCCAACCCGAAACAAACCTTCGAATATTAATGAGGAAAAAATCATTTGAAAGGAAACCCAGTTTTTGCATCTGTTTAAGCCCAACACCTGCTCCGGATTACGAATACACCTCTACACTACAACCCAACATTTTAAATTAACAGTTGATCACAAGTCATACTAATCCGGGTTAATTATTTTATTGCGAATATTTTCAAATAGCATTTTAATTTTGATCTCATATATAACCAGTAAATTGACTTGAAATGCTCTCTGAATTTTGAAATTTTCATTATCATTATTAGATTTTGTTCCAAATCAATTGAATTTTTTCTACGTGTTTTTTTTAATGCGTCAAATCGATTCTATAAAATGTATAATTAACATAAAAATGTTTTTCCTACAAAACACAAAAAATACAATAAAAAAACAAAACAAAAACAAATTACCCTATATTCTGATCAGGTGAAGCCTGCAATGCATTTACTTGAAAATTTTCAATTCTGTTATTTTCAAGAAGATCGATGATTATGTCCTCTGTTTGATTCAGATAAACATTTGGATATATATATTATATATATATATATATATATATTGAATTGAATAAATATGTACAATTCTTTTATAAAAAACAATCTCAAAACGTTTAATAAAATTCCAAACGTTTCTGCAGAAATTCTCCATTTACCGATGAAGCTGAAATATAATTGCTTTATGTAATATTAATTTTTGAATTTATTTTGAAGTATTTTTGGAATTTTATTAAACTTTTTGAGATTGTTTTTATAAAAAAGACTGTATTTATTTAATATAATAAAACAATCTATATTCCCCTCCCCCCCAAAAAAAGGTATGTATAGGTAATTATATATATATGTATCTAGCTATATGGGGTGCACACAGGGGGTTAAGAGACAGAGTGCGTCATTGAAATTTCTGGGGGGTTGAAAATTTTTGAAAAATTGGCATTATATGCTAAAAATAATAAACTGCAACGGATCGTTGCTAAACTTTATCCAAATTCATTTGAAATATTAATATGTTTATTCCTTTATATAAATCAGATATCACTTGCAATTTGCAGTTCATGTTGACTTAAATTCAAAAATAATGATCGATTCTCATTTAACAGTCGAGGAATAACAATTCTACATTGGATTTTTGACATTTCGGTTATTATTGGTAATCATTGCTTAAGACATGGAGGAATCGACTTAAAATCAAAAATAGGGATTGATTCTCATCTAATACTTGAGGAATAATAATTCTACATTAGATTTTTGACCCTTCGATTATTATTGGTAACCATTGCTGAAGGCATGGAGGAATCGACTTAAAATCAAAAATAACGATCGATTCTTATCTAATACTAGAGGAATAACATTATTGCACTTAATTTTTGATGTTTTGACTATTAATGGCAACCTCTACAGAAAACGTGGAAGAATCGACTTAAAATCAAGCTTGAGTTGTTTACCAAAAAAGAATTTAGTCTTTTTGATTTTAAGTCGATTCTTCCACGTTTTCTGTAGAGGTTGCCATTAATAGTCAAATCATGTCTTCAGCAATGGTTACCAATAATAATCGAAGGGTCAAAGGTCTAATGTAGAATTATTATTCCTCAAGTAATAGATGAGAATTAATCGCTATTTTTGATTTTAAGTCGATTCCTCCATGTCTTCAGCAATGGTTACCAATAAAAACCGAAACCTCAAAAATCCAATATAGAATGGTTATTCCTCAAGTACTAGATGAGAATCAATCGCTATTTTTGATTTTAGCTCGATTCCTCTGTTTTCAGCAATGGTTACCAATAAAAACCGAAACGTCAAAAGTCCAATATAGAATGGTTATTCCTCAAGTACTAGATGAGAATCAATCGCTATTTTTGATTTTAACTCGATTCCTCTATGTCTTCAGCAATGGTTACCAATAAAAACCGAAACGTCAAAAATCCAATAAAGAATGGTTATTCCTCAAGTACTAGTTGAGAATCAATAGCTATTTTTGATTTTAAGTAGAGTAAAGTACTTTAAAATATGATTTTACTAAAAACTTTATTTTAACCTTTTTTGTGGTCCCCAAGGTACTTAATTAGGATATTAAATTTCATCAAAATTGGTTAAGTCATTTTCAAGATATTTAGAAAAAACTAAAAAAGTACTGAAATAAAGTACTAATGTTTGTGGACCGATATGTACCAAAAACTAATCAGCGCTTCATTTTGTTAAACTAATGGTAGGTTTTCAATTTCATTTCAATCAGCGCAAAGGTGTGGAAAAAATCGTGGACGAAAAAAACGATAACACACACACACACACACACACATCCATCCATCCATCCATCCCCACGCACTTCCAAAAAAATGGCACTTTTTGGCCTCTCGACGAGATTCCAGGTAATTTTTGGCAAAACCGTCACGTGCTAAAATTCAATCTCATTGAATACTTCAATTTGTGACCTTAATTGAGTCCATGGGTTCCGTAGTCTTTACCTGAGGACCCTTTGAATTCGCGCTTGCCGCGAGAGCGATTCCAATACTTTCTCCCATGCTTCGCATTGGATAAAGTAATAAACTGTCAAGTTAATAACTTCAAAAAAAGGTAATAAAAACCTCTTTTAATCCTTTACAATTGAATAAAATATAATGTACAGGAGGTGGTAGTCATGGCCTAAGGGGTAATGGGCATCCACAAATCTGTGAAACTACATACCCTTTACTTTATTAATCTATATATACCATATAATTTTATTTGATAGAGACTATTATTTCAAAGGTTTGACCTTCATCTACAGTCTTTTTTTTATAAATATTATACTATTTGTTTTCTGGGCATGAATCCCTTCAAATGAAGTGGTTCAAACACATTTCAAAAGATAACAAATTGATTTTTTTATTGTTGTTTAGAAATGTCTGAAAGGTGGCCAACAATATTATTTTAAAGCATTTAAAAAAAAAAAATTGACTGTAAGAAAGTCGCACCAAGAAGACCCCATCTAGTTCGGGGTGGACCAGAGATTCGTCGAACGGAGGAGGATAGAAATAAATTTCAGGGATTGGTGGATTGGGTTCAAGCTAAGATACCTGTGGATTCGGGTCTTGAAAGACTTAAAGTTATATATTGACGGAGAAACGGATACGGGTAGGGTGTTCTAGTCGTAACAAACCTTAAGGATAAACGAGATGGCAAATGGGTTAGTTTGAGATGTATTTAATTTAATCGTAAAGGCGGAGTTGACTGTTTAAAAATCATGTGTTTCCCTCAAATGAGGCTTTAGGAGTGAATATTGATTTAATCTCGCTGTAGCGGCCCGTATTGCTTTGGCTACGAGCTTTTAGACACGGCCGCTAGATGACTCAGTCAGATCGTTGCGACACTGCATGACTGATAACATTTCAGTCATGTGTATTAAGGCAAATCATTGTTAGGTCCCCACAACTGAGTGGGCAGTGAGGACACGCACCACCCAACGCAACGCCCCTAACACTCGCCAAAACAATCCCCATGGTAATATTTAAATAAGCCCTTCAAATGCGAGTCGAACCGCAAACCGAGGGTTCCGTATGTTATAACTTTCAAATTAAATAAGATATCGAATTCGTTCTTATTTGTCCTTGATAACGTGGAAGTGGATATTATTATCAGATTTTTTCAATATTCCTTAAGCGATCTTTACAGGAATACCTGACGCCCCATAAAAAAGTTTATTTTGGAACCACAAAAACCCACTTGTTAAAATATTTATCCCATTAAAATTTTAACATAATTTGAGGTAAAATGATTACAAATTACTTGTAAATTTCAAGTTTATATCTTCTTTAATTTACGAGTTACAATGGTCTGACAGACGGAAAGATATACAAATATACATTGTAGGAATACTAATAGGATTCGATTTTATTTTTGAACGGGACCCTAAACATTTTTATGGTTGGATTGGTTAGGAAATCGAGTGAGATAATTAAGGCTACATCTTCTATTAGTCTGAGATCTCGCCTCTGAAATTGCTTGGCGGACCCTCACCACAAATATCTACCATATTCAAAACTGGGGTGAATTTGAGACTAAAACAAGGTCAAAAGTTCAGTGGCCATGAAAAAGCGTTTGGACCTTAATAGAAGTCCAAGTTTGCGAGAGCCGTTTCTGCGATGTGTTTATTCCAAGACTGGTTAGACTCACGTCAACATGATGATTTGTCTGGCTGACTAGATCCCTTTATCCAATATAGCTTAAAAACAGGTTGTAGAGTATTTCTTCTAAACCCAAATCTTTGTCTTTCCAATAGGACGAATCGACTAGATTTCAGAATTTCCTGTTGAAAAATATAGGAAATCAAATTGCTATTAATGAAGTGATCAAGCAAGTTTAGCTAATGAGCTGAAATTAGCTCAACAATTTTATGTTAATGGGCTAAGTTTCAACTATCTAGCCCTAAGGAACCGGTGACAAATAAATTAGTAAATCATAAATGCGTACCTAGTTTTGAAAAACTTTTCTACACAGGATTTTATTTGAATTTTACTACAAATTTAAAAACTAATTAATCAATGAATTTTTTTTTTTTTTTTTAAATAAAATAATAATAAAAGCTAGTAATTTTTTCTCATTTGGATAACTCATTTAGTAATTAGCAATAATAACTTTTCCCATATATAGTATAAAAAAAATCAAATCATGCAATTTTTTTTTAGAATTTTATGTGCATGCAGTTCTGTGGTCATATAAGTGTCTGCTCAAATTTTATGTTCTCTCTACCTTAAAAATAAACTGTTAAAAGGAAATTTCATATTTCGTTGTTTTAATTATACTAAATTCCATGGCTGATTAGATTTTAGTTGAAATCGGATCACATAAACTTGACGTTTAAAGTTAACTTTTTTCTAAAAATAATTATTAATCTTATAATACCATTCTTACGTTGTTTATTAACTTTCCAAGATATTCTTTAGTCTATAATATTGAATTTCAATTTTCAATTTTGATTTAATTTAATTATCAAAGAGCAGGTAGCAATAAAGATCGTGGTTTGCACTTACTACAGTAGTTGCTGATTAAATTTTACAATTATTCTAGCAGCTATAGATGGTGCGAGTAGGTGGTACCAGCTGACTTGGGACAGACATATGCCTCCTATACCAATCTTTTGCTCTCTCTTCTCTTTTCCTTAAGAGAACACCGTCTTAATTAACAATCATAATTAGTTTACCAGTCAAACGATTAGTGATTACGTGGATGGCGACCATGGGTGCTATGGGACCATGTAAATGGCATTTCTTTCTCTCCTACGTCATTCTCTATTCTCTCCCTCCTGCTTTGACCTTGTTGCCCTAATTAACAATAATATTCGTCCCTCAACTACTCCTGAAGGGACAAAATTAGTTACTATTAAATATGAAATCACCTCATTATCTATCTCTATTATTTTGAATAATAATAAATTCAAGAAAATATAATGAATCTTCCTTTGTCATGTGATATAGTTTCCTTCAATTTTCAATTTAATAAAATTAATTTCACATCGGTGCATTCATTACTTTTGGAAAGTGAACTAGAAAATAGAACGAAACGGGAATATCCAAATTAAATTATTTTCTCCAGGTAACGAAGAATATGGGCTGTGAAACTTTTAGTAAAGTGCTGAAAGAATTAACTTGGGAT
Organism: Forficula auricularia; assembly: GCA_024734495.1. Taxonomy (NCBI): domain Eukaryota; kingdom Metazoa; phylum Arthropoda; class Insecta; order Dermaptera; family Forficulidae; genus Forficula; species Forficula auricularia. The sequence continues at coordinate 1,960,774 of JALMQS010000852.1, read as the reverse complement.
ACATTCAAATTAATGAAAAGCAGTTTTAGAACTGATTTTTCATCTCACCGTTCAGTATAACCCTTTTAGAATTAAGATATAAATAAATTTTGTTAAGGGAGAATGGTGTGGGTTCTTGATGAAATATTTTAAATAATGTAAAGAAAATTTTGGAAATTTTTTGAAACTTGTAACTCCTGAAGATGGGCTTATAACCCGAAATATATATAGAGTCGTGCTAAACAAGCATCTGATCTTGTATTTTTCTGAAACCTACCTAGTATTTTATATGTTAAATTTTAAAAAGTTTCAAAATTTTCTTTACTTTATATAAAGTGCCTGGAGCACCGAGCGATGCTGGGTAACTTTTTGCCTCTAAATAGCTTAAGTTTCAAATTTCAAGGCTCTGCGACTTACGGAAGACGATATATTAATGATTAAAATATTTATTTTACGACACTCCTAATTTACACTCCCTTCCTTTATTCCAATCGGATTAAAATCTACACACGCCTAATAACTCATGACACTTGATAAGTAGGTACTCCAGTTTTCAAAAAAATCGTGTGCCGTTTTTGAGAAAAAAAAACGAAAAATCTTTCATGTAAATTTCAACTTCTGATTTGAAGCAAAAGTTTCCTGTACTCCTTCTAGCCTACCTATATCGAGCTTAAGTTTCGAATTTCCTAGTTCTGAGATTTATAGTTGCGATACGCAAGGGGGTGGGGTACATTCTTACGTACGTAAACATCAACTTCCGGTACTTCTATTTTAGCCCAAATCTTCTAGCTAAATAGCTTAAGTTTTAAATTTCAAGGCTCTGCGACTTACCGAAGACAAGATATGAAGGACTAAAATATTTATTTTACGACATGACTAATTTACACCCTCTTCTTTTATTTCAATCGGATTAAAAATTTGACACAACTAATAACTCATGATACTTGCTAAGTACACCAATTTTTAGCGAAATCGTTACACCCGTTTTTGAGAACCCGATTGTATTAATATATATGTAATACGATTTACTTGCTTTATTTAAAGTTTTTCAAGATATGGTAATCCTTCTTACCATCATGTTAATTAATGTCACTAGGGGCGCTTTTATTGTTTTTGGCGGGGACATAGAATTGATATACCAGTAAGTGGTTAGGAAGATTCCGAAATATGATGTTGAAAAGGTGTGATACTTTTGTTATTTATTATGCTGTGGTTGTATAGGTATTTGAAATTCTTCTATTTTGTTTATTTTTATTTATTTATTTTGACTTATTCCAATATTTCTATATGTATTCATGTATGTTCTGTTTTGAGTAAATAGTTATTAAATATTAATTCTTTTTTGTTCTCTATAATGTCTTCTTGTTACTTTATCCAATGCGAAGCATGGGGAAAGTATTGTAATCGGTCTCGCGGCAAGCGTGGCTTTTAAACGGTCCTCAGGCAAAGACTACGGAACCCATGGTCTCAATTAAAGTCACAAATTTTAGTATTCAATTAGGTTGAATTTTAGCACGTGACGGTTTTGTCAAAAATTACATGGGGTCTCGTCGAGAGGCCAAAAAGTGCGATTTTTTCATTTAGTGCGTGCGGATGTATGTATGTATGTATTGATGTATGTATGTATGGATGGATGTTATCGTTTTTTTGGTCCACGATTTTTTCCACACCTTTTCACCGAATGAAATGAAATTAAAAACCTACCATTAGTTTAACAAAATGAAGCGTTGATTAGTTTTTGGTACATATCGGCCCACAAACATTAGTACTTTATTTCAGTACTTTTTTAGTTTTCTCTAAATATCTTGAAAATGACTTAACCAATTTTGTTTTTTGTATCTGATGAGGAAATGTGCTTGGGGTCTGTACAATGTAATATGTAGTTATCACTTATTGGTGAGATTTAATTTGTATATGCCGGGGTTGTTCTATATGTTAGGGTTGTTATTTATTTCATGGGTGTTATTCTTTGTTTGAGAAATTGATTTTTGTAATTTGTTAATTGTTGTGAATATGGCGCCGTAGATGAAATTAAACAGAACCCATGCCCCTCTTCCCCCTGGCATCGAGTAAAGAATGTTCTTTGCTGATGTTAACGCAATCAGTTCACTTTCTCTCTTAATATATTGATTGACTAATTGAAGTCTAAATTTATTCTAAAAAAACAAAAAATTGTAAAATAAAAATACATATGTAGTTATTTGTCTCTAAACTTTGCCTTTCCTGCTGATGCTCATGGTTATAAAGGCTAATGAGCAGCCTTCGTTTCAAAGAGAGTTAGCTGTTTGTATAGAATGTTTATTTATGTGTGTTAGTTAGTAATATAAATGTTTTATTATTAAATTTTCGATGTATTTTTGTTTTTATTTATTATTTTGTGTAACATGTTGTCGATTAATGATATTATATAACCATTCGTTTGACCCATGTATTTATAGTTAACATGTGTAAAATTAATATAATGAAGAACTCTCTGTTTGCATATATACCACTACTTCCAGAAACTTTTGCATAACTTCATACTTTCCCAAATGGAATTAATCTTTAAAGATAATTTTCAAACTGCCATGTTTTAATTTATTAATTGGTGATTTATTTATTCTATTTTGAATTTAATTAATTATGATTTTTTACAAATGTATTATTTGGAAACACAATACCTGCATAAATAAATCCAGCGCTAAATAAATTGACCTCTTACCCTATCTAAACAAATTCTAATACCTAAGTACCTAAACCTGCCTCATCGATGATTGATTATTAATATTTTAAAAAGGCTGAGCTATTAATCCTTCACTATTAGACATGAATCATTCAATAGGGAATGTTTAGTTCTCTGCTATTATAGTTCATGAGTTAACTACTATTTTAGATTTTAACACATTTCACGCATTTCTTTTGCACTTATTTATCATGAAGGTCAAATCGCCAAAATTGTAATGTACAATTTTAAATTCCATTTAGTGGACATGAATCAATTACTATTTTAGATTTTAAATCAATTTCTTATGTCTTTACAATGAACGGCTTCGCCTAGAAGCTAGGATATCTTAATCTTACTAAAACAGAAAAAAAACAGAGTGGATGATATCAAGATGGGGTCATAAGTGGATGAGACGTTGCATTAGAGTTTAATGACTAGACGTTACTATCTATAAATTAAGTGGTTACCATGGAGAAATAAATACTCTAGGTCATTTCCAAGTTACTCCTACCCAAAATAGCAAATTAGTTACTATTAAGCATGAAATCTATATATATATATATTTTTAATGATATTGATGTGAGAAGGAGATACACCAGAAGGTGCATCCCCTAAAGGCCTGTATGGGATGGCCCCTCCATAGTGAAAAGAACAGAGTAGAAGGAAAGAAGCCGGAATCACGAGCCAAATCTCAGAAAGTTAGATACAATTCAATTTACTAAGTTTTAAGGGCTTCGAGCAGTGGTAAATTCTCCGCGCGATAAATTAGGTTAAATTTATCTCCCACTTAATTTTTATTACCAGACCCTATACTTACAGAAAAAATATCTGGGTATAGCCGGGAATCGAACCCGAGACCTCCGGGTTGTCAGCCAGAGATGCTGACCATTACACCAGGGAGGCGGACATATATATATAATATTTAGAATAAAATCAAATTAAGGGATATCTAATGAATCTCCCTTTGTCAATTGATATGGAATTTAAATCTAGTTTCTTTAATTTTTTATAAATAAATAGGATTTCAAATATTGCATTCATTAGATATCTAGCTGTTAAGGCTTATTTTTTGTGAATGAATTTATCGAAGACTATATTTTTATTTTACATGTAATAAATAATAGATTAAAACTGTTAATTGGACACAACAACAAATAATACAATATAACTACGACCTTTCGATTGGCTTATTCTGCAGTCGAGTCGCTCTCAAGTATGAGCATCCAATTCGATCGAAACGACGCGGAGCTAAAACTTGCTTTAATATAATAAGAATATCATATCAAAATTTTGTTTCGTTTGGAAAAAGTTTAATTTTTAGGTTTCGATCACGTTTTTTGGATTCTAAAACCACAAATTTCGAATGAAGGAATTTATTAGGAGGTCATTTTCATCCTCTTAAAAAATCCGACGATTCGGAGGATGATTCCTCCTTCTTCAGGATTTAAATTGTCAACGTAAGAACCTACCTGTTTATTAAGATTATTTTTAATTGCAAAACTTTGTGCATAGCGATGCTTTGATGATGGCAGGAGTGGGTCAAAACGTTGTAAAAAACAATTAAATATAATCTCAGTTTTATTCAATTCTGTCCGCAAATTAAATTCGACCTTATTACCTGAATTCAAAGTCTAAAATAATATTAACATATTGCTTTAAACTAAAGCCAGGTTCTATGTAAGGAATAGTCTAAGAAAGCTGTCCGCCTGTATTTATGCAACCAAAAGACGCCTCTGGATCGTACTAGCGTAGCATACAGGCGTTCTTATTAAATGAATATTTTTCATAATGTTTAAAATTTGAAGGCCATCTCCCATGAGCACATTTCCTATTTTTGGTTCCACATATTTCTAATTAGCAGTGTGCCAGGGGTGGGTTGGGCGAGCGCCCAATCTGCTAAATCGATCATTAAAAAAAAAATATTTAAAAACCGAGTTGATAAAATAAAAAAAGGCAAACCATCGCTTTCACTATTATAGACTATATATAAAAAAAAATATAATAATTATACATTATACCTAAACTATTAAAAAAGGATATCTGACTCATTCAAAAATCTGAATTACCCGAAATCAAGCACATTTTTGCTGGCCACCTCAGGACTCATTCTCCAAATTTTCCTGCCGGGTGTCGCCCAGCCAAAAAGAAAAATATGACGCCTCCACTCCTGTGAATGTATAAATTATATACACACTATGAAAAATTATTTTTTGTATGATATTAGTTTCTCAGTGAAAATAATTCTTAAAAACAGGCCTAGACTTACTTACCTGTGGGAGATAGCAAATGAAACTTTAGGGTTAATTTTTTTATCTTTCCTATCTAGATAATCGTATATTATTACATTATTACTTATAACATTGCTAATAATAATAATTACATCATAATACTCTTTATTTTGTACATTTTATATCAAACATTGCATATTTTCAAGTTACACCTCAAACATTTCATAATTTTTTCAACTCCTTTCCATCCTCAATTCCCCCATCACATATCCCCCTCCAAAATAACACCCCTCAAATTTTTCCTGAATATTTTCAAATTCGACTTCATATCATATATCATATAATAATAAAGATATAAGTGAAAGTAAAGAAATACTCACTATCATCAAACTGATTACTTGTTGAATGTGATTCGAGTTTTATTAAACAGTCAATTTTTATTTTCAGGTCTTACCAGCCCTGCTTCTTCGCCTACAACTATTGGTACGTATATCTATTATATTATTATTATTAAGAGAATATACATATTATTTAAATAAGCTTAAATTCATTTTCCTATAGACTCAATTCTCGTATTTTAACGATACTTCATGAAAACTAAAACTAAAACTAATGAGCCGGAATACAACATAATTATTTTACTGGCTTATGGCTGACTATATTGGCAATTCTATATATTCTTAATGAGTTTAGTCGTTCTTTCCGTTTAAGCCAGCTTTTCTCAACCTTTGAGTATTTGCGACCTAATTTTCAATTATAATTTTCATCGCACCCCCCTCTCATAAAATAACAATTTATTGTATACAATAATAATGTATTTTGAACATGGCTTGTTTTAATTTAGTATTGATAAATTAATTATTAAATACATTGTGGAGTACTGATACAATTCTATTTATAAGTGTAATATATCAATGTAAATGTGTATTTTATATGTTATTATGCTAGGATATTTTTTATTTTGCTTTTCTTTCAGTAGATTAAATAAGTTTTCTAATAATATTTTTTTTTCTCGATATTCTCGCATTCCCCATTTAGTGTTTTCACGCCCCACTAGGAGAGCGCGCCGCATAGGTTGAGAATTCCTGCTTTAAGCCTTCCTAATCAATTCCAATAGGATGCACACAACACGACTGGAGCTGAGAAGGCTGTAAATATGCCAACAGCACATGGAGACTCAAAATGGTCACCCACTTCAGATCAAACTACGTCACATGTTACTCAACTGGTGATCTTTTTAGAACAGGTGCTTTGAACATTCCAAGGCTCTTAAAAAGTTATTTATAACTTTACGTAATAAAGACAACAATAAAATAGTCGCCAGGATTGGCCGAGAAATCACTTGTCTGACGTGACGCTCTAACCGACTGCAATAGCCAGTCCTAATCATCAACCACAATAGGTCTATAGGAAGATAGATTTTCATTTCTTATTTATTTATTTAATGAAATGTAACTTCTTATGCGAGTTCGGGCGGCCATTTGTTAAATATTTAACGCAGGGTATTGGTGGGGAGGTGATACATGCTCTATACTGTATACTATACAATGTATATAGCATACTATGTCTTAGCTCAACCTATTTGAATGTGTTCATGAATTCACTCCTTAAAAATTTTTTTATCATCATTCTTTAAGCTTTTTTCAAGGCTTAAATATTTAATTATTTACAACGAGACAATAATCAGGCACTTGGTTTGCCGAAAGTGGCAGAGTTGATGATTTATAAGGAGAAATCAATGCAAACTTCTTTCTTTCTATCATAGCCCCCGCAAGGTGGGTCCAAGTGCACCTCTGGGTCCCGGGCCATAATAAGGGGTCCGGTACAGATCTTGGATCACGGGCCCGAAATTTCATGTGGGGACCATGCTTTCGATATAATGAACATGTTTCCGAATATACACGGGAATGAATAAAAAGCAGAGACGGACCGTGAATTTGTGGCTCCCTGGGCTAATACTACTTGGAGGCCTACCTACTTAATCAAACTAATTCCCATTTTGTCAAAAAACTGTTTTCTATAATGACGTATACGGTATAGGAAAAAAATTAAGACAATAAAATATTTTAAATATTTAATAATTTATGACTTAGATACACAAACAGCATCTGTAAGAAATTAATGCAAAATAAATTAACAGCTTATGTGTAGTTATGTTATATAAATTATAAAGCAATCTTTCTGCATTTCTGTCCTGCAAATTTCTTTATTTGCTCATCAGATTGTAAGTCCTTAGTTAAATCAAAATTCACGAAAAGAACTGATAAATAATTTAGTCGATTGTTCAACATTGTTGTCCTATATTTGTTTTCTATATATTACATCCTGTAGAAAGAGCACTCCGCTTCACAGCTAGTGATTGGCAACGTTAAAAAAATCTTTAAGATAGTATAGCAATTTGGGAAATCATAAACAAGTTTCTTTTCATAAATTATCATAAACATTTCACTGGAAGAGGAGTAAGACTCTAGCTTAGAATGTAGTAAGTAAGATTTTAACTCAATGCACTCATTCACTAAATGTTCGTCTACTTCATCTGGATAATAATCAATAATATTACGTACACTTTCCAGATATATGTTTTCCATATTATTGTCTTGAAAATCCATTAAAAATTTGAATTTCTTATTATATGTACCATGGACTTGGCTTCTTCTTTTTTAAATCTATAATCAGCTTATCCAACGCAACGTTTAGCGTGTCTCTTTTAAATTCGGGGGCCCTTTATATCCAGGGGCCCCAGCTGCAGCCCAAAAAGCCTATATATAGATCCACCCCTGACAAAAAGAGTTAGTAGACGAAACAACTATTAGATCATTCGCCTTAAGTAACTTAGATTTTAACGGGGTGATGACATGTTCATCAGACACAATTTTTAATATTGTAGATTTGATACAAACATTAATTTTGACGACGATTGATAATGCTATATCTTGGCTGTGTAATTATAATAAATATGAATATAATAACTAGAAATTAATAACCCCAATACAAATTAATATTGTGAATCCAAATAAATTGTATATAAATATAAATTAAATACAATTTGTTATATATAACAAAATACTATATATATGAAAATAGATGAGCATCAATCTCCCTCTTTTTCACTTACGGTTTCACCCTTCTCTATATTAACATATATCGCTTAACGACTACATAAGAAGTTACACTTCCATCAAACGTCACGACACATACGATTTTTTTTACGTGGCGCATCCCATTATTCCCACACTTGAATCATGGGGTGAAATTACACTGAGGTTCTTCTTAGCAATTTTTGAAAAGATTTTGTTTTTTGCCGAGAGTAGCAGAGTTGTTGATTCATAAAGAGAAATCAAAGAGTATGTCTATGCGATACAAATAAACATTTAGATCATATATATAACCAGTGGCGTAGCTACCTAGGGGCTAGGCGGGGCAGTGCCCCGGGGCCCTCAAGCTCAGGGGGCCCTCGAATCCTTACCAGAAAATCTCGATCGAACTGAACTTTTGAAAATTTCTCCCATTTTCAAAATAAATATGACAGGTTGCAACCCTACTTTAATCATGGCAACTCATTTGAGAGAAATTCGAAAGTTATACCCTAAATTCTTTCTGTGGGTTGGAAGTGTTGTCAATTTGACGGATAGCGATATGTGCGTTTTATTATTAATCGATGTGGGTTTTATTGTGAATTCGAGTCAAGATTTTTTTTTCGAGAACGGTTAAAAAATTAATGCTGTATCAGGAGTAAGTAAGCTAATGTCAATAAACTTTTTAGTACTGGCCAATATAGTGGTTCAATTTTATTTTATTTTATTTCCACTCATATCGATGTACGTTACGTCAATAAATCATGGCAAATCTATAGATTCCGACTAACTCATTGTATAACACGAAATATCGTGAAAAACCTGCAGTAGGTGCATTAATTCAGGCCCGCGCGCGAGGAGATCGTTCTTGGTCTCCACCGGTAAATGTGGTAACACTAGCGGCGATAAAATGTGTGCCGGGGATTCCCCAATGACGTCTTGTAGCGTATCATTACGTTTCTCCTTCCTTTTACTTTTAAAATCATCAGTGAACAGCGAGTACCTACTCGAGCACAATCTAATATAAATATTGCATAAATAAATTAGAAAACTAAAATTATGGACAAAAAGAAGAAACCATGTGGTGCATTTAAACACTAACAACGCCAAGAAAGAGAAGTTAGTAAACAAAAATTGCCCAAAATTGACAAGTTTTTTAGTCAGTCTTCTGCAAGTACTTCTGGACAAAATATTTCTATTAATAGTGACTCAAATAATGTGGTAACTGCAGTGTTAGTTGAGAAGCCTACTGAAGAAGATTCGACAATTATTGCAGTTGGAGATACCTCCGCCGCCGATCATGTGAACGTGGATGATGTTTGCATGGCACACATAAGAGCGGAGGATTTGGAGGAACCACAGACCTCTACATTTTTACTTTACAAAAATGCGACATCAATTTGGGCGAGGCAAGTAAAGCTTTAGCAGAGACCAAAGCAAAGTTGCAAATTTATAGAAATGATTTCGAATTATTCAAGTGCAAAGCCAGTGGTATAGATACCCATTTTCAAAAAAAAAGGCAAAGGAAAGTTAAAAAACATTTTGATGAATTAGCTGCTGATCACCGATTTCCAAACAGAGAAGAAATATTTAAAATTGAGATTTTCAATAATGTACTAGACACATTAATAGCTCAATTAAATACACGTTTTATTGGTATGAGTGCAGTCTGTCAAATATTCGATTTTCTAACACCAACATTTTTATTACATGTTGATGAAGCAACTTTATTACAAAAGTGTGACGAATTCCAAAGAAAATATTCCGATATAATAGACCCTAGCTTTTCACTTCAATTTATTAATATTTACCACCTAGTTTTACCTCAATTAACTCAAGCATAGACTGTTCACCAATTATGTAAGGAAATAATGAGCAACTATGCAGTGCTAGAATGCGACCTAACGGAAGTATTTACAGTAATGTTATTATTCTTTACAATTCATGTCACTTCTGCAGCAGCTGAAAGGTAATTTAGCAAATTACAAATAATAAAAAATTATTTAAGAAATAGTATGGGCCAAACTCGACTCCGACATTTATCGCTAATAGCAATTGAAAACAAAACCGCATCAAGCCTGGATTTAACCGAAGTCATTGATACTTTTGCAAAAACTAAAGCTAGGAAAAGATTGTAAATATAATTGTTATTTAGTCAGTTGGTAGCCTTGGTAGGTCCGACCTTTATATAATAAACCCTTGAATCTTTTCTATTTCGTTCTATTGCCCAATACCTACACCAAGTATTAATTGTAATTTATGTTGTTACTGTTTAATATTTTTATTACCTGCCTTGCAGTGCACGAAAAAGAGCTGATGATAAAGTAGCTTAGCATTTTTAAAGTATTTGTATATTTAATATTTTTACTTGATAAAACCTAACCAGTTTAGATAGCAGTGGGGCCCCATTTTTTTGATTTGCCCCAGGGCCCTTGGTTACCTAGCTACGCCACTGTATATAACGAGTATAATATGTATAATTTATTAGTTAGAGACTATAGTTTCGAAGGTTTGACCTTCATCATTAGTCTTCTTAATTATAAATATTTTTCTGTTATTTTTCATTGGTTTAAATAGCCAATTGGTAAATTTATTTTGTCCTAATAGTAAGCAGGTCACTTAACAAACGGATTTCGTATATATAGTCTTTAAAAAATAAATTATTTATATGCATAATATGAAACTCGTAATATACTTCATATATATTTGTCTAGATTAATTTGCCGCAACGCTGACGTAATACTGCCGAGAGAGCGCCATCGGTATATTTGCGGCAATTTGAAATATAATCGTAATTCTGGACTCAAATTGAAATGAAAGACTCCAATTGATTTTAAATTAAGAAACATTAAATATATTGGATAATTATTACCCCCCCTTCACCACTCAAAATTAAATATTCACCTGCTTTTCTTTTGCGCACAGAAAAAGAAATCAATCACATCTTATTTGATTTATATATTATTTATTTATTTTTTAATAATTTGCCACTTTTTTATAATTTTTTAAAAATCTAAATTTTGTTATTCTTATTTTTGGATTTTTACAAAATTAAACGTCTTAAGACACGCATGCCCATATGAGTTTCTCATTGGAATACTAGATGGAGCAGCCTGTCATACAAACAACATCTGATCTCTTTTAAATATTTGGAGCCTTATATCGATTATCGATCCCAAATTTAAAACAAAATGATATAATATAATTCTCCTCCTCACACGATACCACTTATTTAAATAAATCTATTTCCACAAAAAATATCACAATGTGCTGTGTGATTATATGTTTTTTACCTGTGATTCATATCTAGAGCCTCATTTTGTAGCTGTGTCAGGACGAAAATGAGGCGAAACTTTAAGAGACTATGTATTTTCGGGAGTTTACAGGCATATGATTTGGAGTGTGTTTTTTTAAGAGGAATAAAATTTTTGGACCGAGACGCCGCTCCGCTAGGGGCACAAGCTCGGAGGGCCGAGTTTCTGAGCGAGGCGTGCCGAAGGCACGCACGAGGTGCTTCCCGTATATATATATATATATATATATATATATATATATATATGTATATATTTATTTGCGTCAAGCAGAGGACAACCTTCTGATTTCTCTTTATGAATTATATCCATAGTAAATTTTCATTTTATTTTGAAGAAAGCATCCACTCGGAAATAAAATGATCCAAGGTTCCACGATTCTGAGTTTTTTATTTATGTTACTTATTTAAAAATATAATTATACTGATTTGAAAGGCTTTCAAGGTATATAAAATAATGAACAAAGAAAGGAAACAAACAAGAATAAAATAATAATAATAATAAACTTGGTTTATTATAAGGAATATAATAAAGAGGGTGTCTTCTGCTAAATCTAAATAAATAGACATAAATGTATAGACATAAGTCATTGAAGTAATTGCATTCACTTTTTTAGCGTCTTAAATCTAATTAGCACTTTTTCACTTTACAATATAGATTACGGGGTAATTCTTTTAATGACATAAAAAAGAAAGTATTTATTTTAAATATGCAAAGCCTATTTTGAGATAAATCCCTGCATCTTGAAAAAGGCGAAGAGGAAAGAATTCAGGGGGTTGGAGTCCTGGTCTAACGTACCTGTGATTATTAACTTGAAAAGCTACATGGACGCTTTATATGGAAAAGACGTAAGTGGTAAAAGATTTCAATCTAGAAGTCATAAGGAGTGTAAACGAGTTGGCGATTGTTTTGTCTTTGATTATATAATTTGATCGACTTGCTGAATGCTTTCTAGAAATTGTATGTGGGGGACTTTTATGGGATATTAGATATTTTATCTGATAGACCAAACATCATTATCTAAAAACCTGAGTCGATTTCGGCCAAAACCTGGCATTTCATACTGTCACGGGTCCTAACCTTTAAGTTTCCTAAATTTGTTGTTCCCTATGTTGTGCACATACACTATATTGTTGAATTTTCGTTAGTTTTAACTCGGATATCCACAAAAATGTGTCGCATTTTTCTAAATAAATTTCTAATATCATAAGGCCATCGAATATTATCTCTTGGAGTAGTCCCGAGTGAAATTAACTTTACGTTTTTAATTGAAAGATTTGTTTGCCGAGAGTATTAGCAGAGTTGTCGATTCAAAAAAAGACAAATCAAAGAGGCTGTCTTCTTGCTTGATGTAAATAAAACATATATATATAAGTAAAGAAAATATTTTAAAATTTGAAATATAAAATACTAGGTAGGTTTCACTAAAATAATAGACATCATGTTGTTTAGCATAATAACATATATATATAATTTATATGTGTGAGGCTATAGTTTTGAAGGCTTGGCCATCATCATCAGCCTTTTTAATATTTTTATGTTATTTTCATGGGGTCAATTACTGATTGGATATTGAAAAATTCGTTCTGTTGTCGGCAATATTGAATGGGTCATGAAGTAATTGCAGAACGATGTTTCGTCTTGATTCTGCAGATAATTGGGGGTAAACGTAATTTAAACTATAGATTTAGAGCATCTTTTTCCGAGGAATTCCGAATCTGACAAAACTGCTTTATCCAACTTCAGCCAAAATCAATTGTGGCATCTAAGACAACATGTTTATAATCAATAGCAAATGAACACAATCACTTGATTAATTTTGTACTTTGTAGATAGAAGACTTCAAAATTGAACCTGTCTTACAGAATGCATATTTCACTTACAACGCGTAAGTGCGAAAGTAATAAAAGAAAAGTGTGGAGCATTTCTACCATGGGGCAGGGAATCAGTGAGCTAAATAAGGCGGAACTTCCAATTAGTCATATTGCTGGCCCGAATTGCAATTGCATCCAGGGCGGAAAGAGGGCTTTCAGGTTCCTCTCAGGTGATGTATTGTATGGGGAAATAAATTAATAGCAGAAAATTAATCGCGGCTTTTGAGTGAATTTATCGATATTTTTTAAAAACGGCTAAAATAATTTATTATTAACAAAAATGGCAAATTATAGTATCATATACTTCAAATGTATAATAGAAGAATTTTTTAGATATTTTAATTCTTCTTTTTTGCTATTCTCTCATAGTAATTTTTCCGATGAAATTTCATTCTCAGATTGGTTTCCAATGCTTTCTTCTGGATATAGTGAGGTCAGAGATGAACATGTCTCTTACTTTCAAAGCTGACAAAATCACGTTTAACGTAATCTGAAGTATGGTAGTCTATATAGCCTTATAGACTAGCCAGCCTGATATTTTTATTATTATCATTATTATTTTATGTTTGTTTGTGAGTGTGTTTGTGAGTCGGATCAAATATTATAGCCTAAAAACACAAAATATTAAACCGAAATTTCATAGTTAGCTGTTTATATTGAAGGTGACCGTTTGTTTAAAGATTTTGATTGAATCCAGATCGACTCTTAATATTTTTTTTAAAATTATTAAACTATTATTTTGACAATACTTGCTTACAGAACAAAAACGCATGCCCAAAAAGCTCATTTTCAGTTATTTTATTTTTTCGCATTTATGTCACTTCATTTAGAAATATTTCGGAAAAAACACAACAAAACATCAAACTAAAAATTTGTTCCGGGAACCCGATTATAAGATCAAATTCAATATCAAAAAGGTCATAAATATTGATAAATGTTCTTGCACATAAAATAAATTTATACAGATTTACAGACTCAAGGGAAAGGGCAAGAAAATCTGTAATTATTTAAAATAAGTAATTAAGCAAATTATTTAATTGAAAAATTTTTTATTTTCCCGAGAGTAGCAGAGTTGTTGATTCATAAAGAGAAACGAAAAGGTTGTTCTCTCTGCTTTTGATGTAAAATAAACATACACACATATATATATCGAAAATATGAATGTGTATATATATATATTATTTATTTGTTTCAGACTATAGTTTCGAAGACTTTTCCTTCATCATCAGTCTTTTTTAATTATAAATATTATTTTTCATGTGACCAGTATCGCATGTAAGGGCTGGAAATTTTTTTGATCTTTACGAAGCCGAGAGCCAGTTAAAATTCCTATAAATAATATATATACTGATATATATATTTTTGATATATTGTATATGTTTATTTGTATCAAGCAGAGGACAACCTCTTTGTTTCTCTTTATGAAGCAAATTATTCTAAATTTCCATTTTATTCAATTTTACTAAATCCATTGAATATTCTCTCCTTATATAACGAGTTTGGGCATTTTTTAGAATAACAGAAATTAATAAATTAATCTTTAACAGTAATTAACAAGACTGACTAAAATGGTATCTTTGTAATTCCTTAACTCTAAAATAAGATTCTATGAGCCCTTTTTCGCCACATATTTTTTTATTTCAGGAAAACAATAGTTAGATTAATAAATAAATAAATATATATATTAAAGTTTATAAAAAATACTTAAGAAAAATAAAATGACTTCAAAATTAAATGCAACAAATAAATACACTAAAGCAAAATATAAAATACCCATTAATTATTTAGTTACAACTAAACGATGAAATATTAACATAAAATCACTTTGAATCGTACCAAACATATACTTTTAGAATCGCACACGAACTTACTTAGTACGTTTGGTGCGGTACGCTCGCTTATAGGTATAGTTTGTTTAAGTACCGACTTCAAAAAGTAATTTCATGTTAATATTTCGTCGTTTAGTTGTAATCTAAATAAGATAATAAATTTCGCTTTATACCTTTTAGTGTATTTTATTAGTTGCATTTAATTTTTTTGAAGTCGGTTTTATTTTTTCTTAAAAATTATTTTTATTTTTTCTCTTTTAGTGATGTTATTAATAGAGATTTTTTTATAAAATATTTTATTTAAAGTATTATAATTCTCGGATTATTTGGTCATAAGAATTGGAGATTTACGTTATTTCGTCGTTAATAATATCATCAGAACTTGACCAAATTAATATGGCACTATCCTCAAGATAACCCTTTCCAATAAAAAGAATAATCGAAATCGGTCAATAAATAAAGAAGTAGTTTGAACAAACAACAAAAAGGTCTACTTCAATGAAAAAAATACGTGACCAATCGAAGCTAGACTGAACCAATGTAACAAAAATTTCAAAATCGGTTCATAATTGGCGGAGATATGAGGTAACATAGACACACAAAAAAATTCAGTCGAATAGAAAACCTCCTTTTTTTGATGTCGGTTAAAAAAAGGAAATAAAATTAGGTATAGAAATATATAAAGTGGTGGTGTATGACAATGCCGATTTGTTCAAATCACGCCAGATTTTTGGCGGCCTTCAGATATTTGTGTCTTTGACCATTGTTAAAATGTCTCTATGTTTGTGAGTTTGTTACAAATTATGTATACGCTCAGGACCAAAAACTAATTAAAATATTAAAACGAAATTTTATATTGAGATTAAGAGCTGATTAGATTTTTCTTGCAATCAGAACCCACACATTTGAAGTTTATTCTAGATATTTTTTTTTGAAAAATTAATATCTCTTAAAATATAATTTTTACAAATTTACTATAAAACGCTTTTTTGTAAGTATAAAGTCAGTGATTTTGTTTAATTTTTAAATTCCTTTCCAAAAGGAAAACGAGACCTTGTAAGTGTTTCTACAATATCTGTTTATCTGTCCCTGTTTGAAGCACAACTTGAAACTTATAAGTTTATTGAAAGTTTTTGCCGAGGGTGGCATAATATTTATATCTTGAAGGAGAATATATATTTATTTAATAAATTTATAATTCCAACAGAAGACACACTTTTTTTTATTGTCTCCTTCAATTATAAGTTGTGTAGTATTTATTTTTCCAAAATTCAAAATCAAAAATTTTAATCTAATGATTATTTTAAGAAGAGTCGTATTTTTGTGAGGGTCGAAAATAATACAAACATATTTTTTATCATGAAGTGTGAGAGATCTCTATAAAAGTTTTTTTTTAGCAAATTACACTTTAATTTTCTTAAATTTATTACGCCTTAAAATGTCAGAAAGTGGCATTTTTTAGGTGATGTTTGTATCAGTTCAATTTCGGTCAAGTACTTAAATTAGAATTGTGAAATTTTTTTAAGCTTAGTCTTGTCTTATGAACTCCAAATCAGAATGAATATCTCAAGTATTTTGGGAGTCATAATAATAAATAAATAAATAATCATTTTTCTGCTGCTTGCCAACCAATAGGCTGCCAAAGTATTCAATTCACAGTCATTACGCTACACAGGACCTGTTTTAGGGATGTGAGCTCCGGCTTGCAATTTGGAGGCCTGTTGAAATCGAAATGACGTCACTGCTGGCTGTCTTTCTGGCTAGCTTGCTTGATTTAAAAAGATGGAGATGTTCCATTTCCCGGCTTGGTCCTGGGATGCTTTTGAATGGGAACAAGCAAACAAAAAATTATTAAAACAAGCCTCGTGTTGTGAGCTTAGGTACGGAACCTTCGGTATTCGAGCCCGACTCGCTTATAAATTGTATTAAAACATTTTTCATCGTTTTTTTAGATATTTTGTAAATATCAAAACATGAATTTTTCCTTTAAATTTAATTAATATTTGTTTTATAATAAAAATAAAATTATATAAATTATATAATATACGTTAGGGGCAGAAGCAATGTAAATTTATTTAATTGGTATTTTCACCTTATTTGTTGAAAAAAAAATAAAATTGAAATCTTCTTTCCATGCAAAAGATTTATTATTCGTAATTAAAAATTCAAAATCTTGATTAAAGTTGTTAATAATGAATAAGGTTGAACAATAGGCGCAGGTGAATGCGATTTCTACCATCGGAAGGTATCTATTTAAATAGGGGCTGGTAGCAAACCGGAGGCCCACCCCTTTGGTCTACTGTCATCAAGAATTCTCGGCAAATAAGAAAGAATCGGTTGCGATGCTCTTGCTTTCTATTTCGAGTCTAATAAAACGCATTGTGCGCGAGGATTGAGCCTCGAGCCCAGGGGACAGTGTCCCGGGGGCAGGCGGGGTATCGATCGCGACTTTACCTACTCGCGACCATTCTAAAGGCGATTTACTTCACGGAACTGCAAGCTTTACTATTCGATTGCTCACGAAAATGCCTGGTCATATTTCTCTATGCTTATTCATTGAAAAAAAAAGATTTTTCTAGGCTAAAAAAAATATTAAAATGAGCATTAAAAATAAATATAAATAGCTATTGAGGATTGAAATCTAATATTTTAAAAATAATTCAGATAGTTAAATAAGAGTTGAAATTTTATTAAAATCATAAATAATTAATTATAATTATTTATTGAACACGAACAATTAATACAATAAAACTACGACGTTTCGATCGACTTATTCTGCTATCGTTCTCAAGTATGAGCATGAGCACTCATTCCGATTTTAGAGTTAAATGACTCTTAATAAAATTAATCACAAAAATAAGATTCAACAGCTTCATTACTGACAGATAGTTAAATATTCGTATTGCTAGAATTTTTTTTTATTAGACAGCAAGCCCCCCAGCTTCAAGAGAAAAGTACCCATTGATTTACGTATATACCATATATAAATACATTTATGCGTATTTGTATTTGGTATATATAACAGTGGCGGTTGCTGACTTTTCAACCGGGCCATGCTCTCCAAAAAGTACTCTTCATTTTAGAAATTTTATTTTAATTTTCTGTTTTTTTTTTTTTTTTTTTTGCAAATTTCATCGAATACGGTATCATTTTCGTTATTTTTCATATTTAACATTTTTTTTTATATCTTTTAGGATCTTCGCCTCAAACGGATACTGCTTTGTGTGAGTGAGTAGGAGTCCGAAATTAAATCTTATGACTTAAACTCAACACACCCTGAGATGGAAATCGATCATCTTCCATAATGAATCAGCCTGTCCTAAAAAGAAAATCTTAAATTTCTCCTAATTCTATTGCTATAAGCAAGTTATGACTTGTCTATAGAGTTCTAAGTTATTTCCGATCTTATATGTTGAGAGTTGTTAGAAATGGATTAGTCCGTCAAATTCTCGAAATATCTTTATTTATTCCCTTTTTGTATTATTTCTATTTTAATAGTTCCTCAGCGAGAACAATTTTTATTCGACTAAAACTCGTCTGAACTTGTCTTTGACATGCTTGAACTAGAAGATATACCTGACAGGGACTTCAAACCTTCTATCTGCACTCTTTTTCTGAAAAATCATTCATTTTAATTGCCCCTTGAAACTATGCAACAATTTTATTTTATTTCGATAACCAATATAATTTTCAAAACAAAATTAGTTTATAGAAATATTTGAAATAACGGATGATAATTTGAAAATTTAAAGATTCTCCTGAAATTTTGAATTCGATATTTATGAAAATACTCTAAATGTTTGAAATTTTAGGGATGCGCCGAATCACAGCATCCATGGACCGCATGCTACTGATATATATATATATTTGCGGAGCAACACAGAAGATGTCGGATCATACCCGGCTAGGTCCTGTATCTTTTTTTTTCAACTCTTGGTTCACTATCAAAACGAGTCTGGTCCCAAGTGCAACTTAAAAAATAGGACAGTGACCGGATAAAAAGTTTTAACTTTTCGCTTTCATTTAAATGTTAACATTCTAAATAAAATTTATTATTGAAAAACTGAACAAAATTCATCTGTTTCGATTCCCAAAGAATCAGACAGATGAAGTATAGTAAATTTATATATATATATATATATATATCTGTTTATTTGCATTAATCAAGAGGACGATCCCTATTGATCCTTTTCAGAAATGACAATATAATTCAATTTGATGATATATGTATATTCGTAGTAAGCACGATTAGAATAGAAGATTTTATTAGTGGATCATTATCAGCCCTATAAGCCCTCTTCGAATTTTGTTCTCAAGAGTTTATAGTAAAGATTTGAATTCAACAATTTATCAATAAAGATTCGATCATTTTGCAAAATATCACGAGACTGTCTTCTTTTGCAGGGTTCCCCAAACTTTTTCTGCCACGAACGCTTCATAAATCCTGATATTTTAATGAACACCTTATATTTATTTTGTAAGGAAAATAAATAGATAGATATTAGGGAAATCAGCAAGCGTTAGAGGCGCTGCCATTGTTGAATAACAAACATATTAATGGAGGAGAAAAACTGTTGTTCATCGATAGCTTTCTATATATACCTATCAGAGGTGAACTTGCTAATGGATTCCTTATATTATAAAAAGATGTCGATCCTATCGAAATTTTTGCCATATTAATAAAATCAAACAAATTGACTCTAAAAAACACAAAATTACCTGTACGTACAATTTCAATTTTTTTCAATAGTATATGCACAATATTAGATAGTTGACTTCTTCATATAAATGAACTTTACACTTACAATGGATCACCAGTGTTCTGTGAACCATAGTTTTGCAAGCCCTGTTCTACCGTACTGTAATTGTTATGGATGCTCTTTATTATACCGAAGGGTTGTATTTACTTCCTCAAAATTGAACCCACGTGCTAAAACGCGGTCCTCGCCAATGGCTGTCCGTCTAAGCAAAACAAATAACATATAGAACACGAAGATATTTTACAAAGTTTAAATCTTAATAGTCAAATAACTTAGGGGTCAAGTGATTTTGAATTTTATTCATATATAACTAAACCATTAAGTTTAGATAAAGATGGTGGGTTGAAAATATCTGTGCGTGGAATCCACGCGCGACAAAAGTGAAACCCTTTTTTCTATTGAAATATGTATTATACTTAATAAACACACTAATTTCCTCTAGATAAAAGGATGGGCAACAAATTCGAAATTATATAATAATCCAAAAGAGCTTCTTAAAAGAACCTATTAAATTAAAAATCAAGGAGAAATTGGTGGAGATCAAATCGAATATAATCTAATGTGTAAATATTTATATAACATCAAAAAAGATAGAACAATTTATAATGATAATATTATAACTAAAAATGACTAGGAAGATCTATCAATGCATAATAAGCGGTAACTAATGTTTACTTCTCCAAACCTAAAAATCAACCCAACAAACCAAAAATGGGGGCCCACAGCTCTAATCCTCCACCCGGAATGACTATTTTGGAAATTTTTCAAAGATGAAGAATTTGATGAAAATTTTGTTGGTTTGTGCTAGCTCAAACTTGACACAACTTCCAGCATCCATACCAATGTAATTTTTATGTTATATTTCAACTAATTAGTCAAGATTTAGATCTCCTTACATAATGACTTTTAATTTTTTTTTTCTTTGATTTTCTCCATTTTTTAACCATGACATTCTTGAGGATTGAAAAACCCCAAATCTAATCAATTCTTCGTTTTGGAGATTAATATATAAAGTGCCTGGTGCACAGAGCGATGCTCGGTAACTTTTTGCCTCTAAATAGCTTAAGTTTCAAATTTTAAAGGCTCTGCGACTTACCGAAGACGAGATATGAACGATTAAAATATTCATTTTGAGACATGAATAATTTACACCTCCCTTCCTTTATTTCAATCGGATTAAAATTTATACACGACTAATAACTCATGACACTTGATAAGCACACCAATTTTTAGCGAAATTGTTAGAGCCGTTTTCGAGAAACCGATTCTATATAGATACAAGAATTGCTCGCTTAATATAATAAGATAAGATAAGATAAGATACAAGATATAATCAACAATTGGATAAAACATATCGGCCAGACGTATCGATTAATTTCGACTTTCAAAATTCATTTAACACTCTTTGTCAAAGATCAATTTACTACGCGACGAAACATAAACTACAATATAACAATGGATCATGCTTCTACTAAATTAAAGACCTTGAATTTTACCTTTGAACAATCAAAATTTTTTTGTGATATAAATTTTGATTGTTCAAGTGTGTAAAAGTTCAAGATTCTGAGCAATTGGGGCATGATCCATTATTGTATTGTAGTTTAAATAAAAAAGGATTAAAGGATGTTTCGTCGCGCAGTGGAATTGTCTTTGACAAAGAGTGATAGAATGTTTTCACTGAGGAAGTCGAAATTAATCGCCTTCTTGAAGGCATTTTAAATGTCTGGCTCATTTAATAAAAACTCTGTTTTTTATTTTTATCCAATTCTTGCTATTCCTGTTAATTAATGCTTATTATGGATACGAGTGATCTACCGTTATAAGATATAATTTTCTTTACGACTTGTTTTATATAATTGTTATCAGAAGACACTTATCCACTATTAAACGATAGATCTGCTGTCTGTCATCCTTCAATCATATTAAATTCATTGAATTATTTCTTTATATTTTGTACTTTATTTGGACTTTAATTTAAATCTCATCCTATCTATTTAATATTGTTCGACTTACTGTATCTTTCCATAAGAAATAAATAAATAAATATATTAAACTAAGGGAATGAGGTGTGGGTTTGTATTAAATTTCGATTCTAGTTAAAGGTTTTGTGATGTTTCACAGGACTTACACAGTAGTTAATGATTACGTTTCAGCCATTTTTAAACACGAATAAGAAAAAAAAAAATAGAAAATTTTCTAGTGAATTTAACATTCCGGCCTCAGGGCGGGCTTTCACCTTCCGAGGGTACTGGGTGATGAATTTAATTAAGGAGTTTGGAGTTTGTTCACTTAGAATTTCCAAATCACTGACATTCACAGAGACCGTACCGCGTCTTGGAAACGTTTTTTTTTTCTCCAATTCATTAAACTTTATTTATTATTATTTTTCATTATTGTTAAAGAAGTCTTTTTAGATTAAAAAAAATGTTAAATAAGTGTAGATAATGTTAAATAATGTAAAAAAACCAAGAATGTTAAAATGATAAAAAATGTTCAGAAAAGTAAAATTTACGTACATAAATAAAGAGCTATTTTATTATTCTACACTGTGAGAAACTTTAATATCTTTGATTACTTTTTATATTAAAATATACAATATGATTGTCGACTTTCACAAAAATGTGATCCCTATTTATCATAATTCAATCGATTTTAAATTTCCGCTATTAAAATCACAATGGCCTCTGAAGAATGACAAAGTAGAAAGTATTCTTTACGATTGGTGTTCGGTTCCATTCAAAGTAGCTACACTGGGTATACAGAAGGGACAACAAAAGTGGAAGTTCAATTAAACCCTTAAAGAGTTCCTCTGGTTGAAATACATTCATCCGTAAACTGAAAACTTTAGTTTCTAGTTCTTGAGCCCTTGTCTAATGATTGCAATTAACGGAATTTGAGGGTTCCAATGAAATAAGATAAGTCGCTCAATTGTGAATCTTATAATTTCAAAAGCTAACATCTTCTTAATTGATATAATTTTAATTAAAAAAAACAGTGGGTGATTATTTTGATTTAATTTCAAATAGTTAGAGTGAAAATCGCTCGCTTAACACAAAACTGAAGCGACTGAAATATTTCTTCCTCTTAAAAGAATTTCGTGTTAAACATATTACATTGAATATAAAAAAAAAATATGTATACTCACCAAAATTACATTTATTAGAGTACCTCATATTAGATACACTACATTTGAAATTATGTATCTATTATTCATTTTGTACATACATATGTATGTATGTATTCAATTAATAAAAAACAATAAAATGAATAAAAATATTAATAAAAACTTAATAAACTTTAATATATGTATGTAATTTAAATTTTTTTTTTATAAAAAGAAATAAAAATTTATTGATTTTTTGGAAAATAACATATTTTGTTCATTCCGAGAAGCGAAATCTGTTCGTGTTAGCGATTTTTGGTTCGTGTTAAAATAAAATAAGCTCACGTGTTCTGATGTAGCCATCCACTTGACTTTACCATACAACCTGGCCCTTCACTTATATTTAATATTTATTACAATTATTTATAATCATGTAGGAGAAGGGGGTTAGTTTTTCCATTTTTAGACTCCTGGGGGCCCACTGATTATGTATACAAGCTTTGGTTGAGTTTGGTACAAGAGCCTATATTTTAATTTTTTGACCCAAACCCCCCCCCCCCCCTCATTTTAGACGGTTAGTATGTGCATTTTTAGACTCATGGGGTCCCACTGATTATGTATACAAAATTTGGTTGAGTTTGGTACAAGGGCCTATATTTTTAGTTTTAACCCCCCCTCCACCTCCCTTAATTTTGAGTCGATATGCACCAAAATCTAATCAGCTCTTAATCTCAATGGATCAAAGCTACGTGTGAAATTTTGTTTCGATATTCCCACTAGTTTTTGAGCTAGCTCGTCCACAAAATTTGGTAACGCACAGACTAACAACCTGACAACCAGACTAACTTACAGACATTTTGACAAAACAATTATTATCTCGAAAAATATAATTTTTTTCGATATTCACTTATTTGAGCTTTTTTTAGACCGAAATGCCATGGTTTCGCTCAATTTTTTTAATCAAAATAGTTTCAGTCGCTTTTGAGATATTTCGAAAAAAAGAAGAAAAAAAAACACTTTTTTCGTGCACGATTACAATACATGAACATACCCTGTATGGTAAAGTAATAAATGTATAAAAATACCTAAATTCCAGCAGAAGATACACTCTTTTATATTCTCCTTCAATTTATAAAAATTATTCTACTCTCGGTAAAAAGAAACTTTCAATTTAAAATCCCAAGTCTTTTGTCGTGTTAACCGATTTTTCATGTTAAGCGTTTTCGGGGTAAACTACTTCCACTGTAATTAACTCCAATTCATTTATTATTAGTTCCTGTATACAGAAATTTCTTCAATGTTATAGAAAAATTTATTTTAAATAAAAAATAAACAAGTAAAATAAAAATATATTTTTATTTGATACATTTGAATTTTTTAAATACCCAGGGCATACTTAGGTATATCAAAGAATAAAAATCTAAAAAATACGCCTTAACATCTCTCTCATAATTACTAAATTTGATTAAATATTGTATTGTCATCGAAATACATTTGTATACGAAATTTGAAGAAAACAGCTTCTGTAAAATTGGGACAAAATTCGATTACTTTACTTCAAGATTCCCTTGTCTAAAGAAATGTAGGTACCTTTGAATTCAGTGAGTTATGAAATCAAATGGTAATAAATACACTTTATCGAATATAATATTTTGTAAGCCTTAAAATTTTTTGTCAATAGTTATAATATATTTTTAAAATTTTAAAATTGGTAGTCGGGTTAGTCGCTCGAGTAGCGTTACTGTTTCATCATCATGATTGAATGTCGATGTTGCAGCGGGAGGGCCAAGTTCAAGGCTAGCTTTAGGCAGAATAAAATTTCACCAGCTATAATCCGCATCTTGCACATGCACTACTAACAATTGATAAAATTATCATTTTACATACTTTTAGCTAAATGGACTATAATAACCGAGACAAAAAAAAAATGATATATATTTTTTTCTTATTAATCCCTGGAAATGATTAAATATTTTGTTTGCGCAAACATGATGTGAATGTGTGCGAAATTTCAAAAAATAATCCTCTTTGATGTCAAATCTCGACATAGAGACGAAAGGAATAGAGGAAAAAATAGTGAATGAATATGAAAATGAAGAGTAATTTAATAAACAACTCTATATATAGTCTGAATAATAAAAAATGTTATATATATATATATTCTACCTACCAAGATCTATTTTATAAAATATATTTATTTTAAAAAAATAAAAGATTTTGTTTTGCCGAGAGTAGCAGAATTATTGATTCATAAAGAGAAATCAAAGATGTTGTCATCTATTTGATGCAAATAAACATACACATAGATACAACGCGTATAATTATGTATATATATATATATATATATATATATATATATATAATTTATTTGTTAGATACTCTAGTTTCAAAAGTTTGACCTTTATAATCAGTCTTTTAATTAGAATGAATTAATAATTTTTAGGGAGTCTGGTGTTGGTGCAAGGGGAAACATATTTTAATAAAAGAAAAGAAAAAATGTTTTTTTTGGAAAATTATTATTTACTATGAGTTATTCACTAGGTCACTTGTTTCACGTGAACAAGTGACATACTCATAGTAAATAATAATTTTCCAAAAAAATATTCTTAATTTTCTTTTATTTGAATGAATTAGATAAAATTTCTAATTAAAAAAAGTGATGATGAAGGTTTTCGAAACTAAATTCTCTTTTTAGTAAGAACGCGTTCTTACTAGTTAAAACCCGTTTCGCTGAATACCTTTATGGCAACTAGAGTTTATTGACGTTTTATACATTTGCACCAAAGGTCTAGAATCTTAATTTTTGACCTTCCTTTTCATTTTATGTGTTTATTTTCAAAATTCTTTAAACGAAAATGTCAAAAATTAGAAGAAAAGTTGTAGCAGATGTAATTTTTGACATTTTCGTTTGAAATTTTTTGAAGATAAACACACGAAATGAGACGGAGGGTCAAAGATGAGGATTCTAGACATTTGAACCAAACTCAACCAACATCGGTAAACTCTACTTGCCATTAAGTTATTAGGCGAAACGCTTTTGAACTAGTAAGAGCTCGTTCTTATTAAAAAACGGATTTTTACTGCAACATATATACACATTATACCTACTCCTTATATATATGTATATGTTTATTTGCATCAAGCAGAGGATAATCTCATTGATTTCTCTTTATGAATCAACAACTCTGCTACTTTGGCTAACAAAATCTTTTCAATTAAATTAAGAATTATTTAGTAAAAAGGCCTGTGAATACAAGAATCTCTTCTATATGCTCTTGGATAACAAGTCCAGACAAGTTTCATTCGATTAGAGATATTTTAAAATGTACTTATTCTAGAAATGGTCATTTATTCTTGCAACGAAAAAAAAAAAAAAAAAAAAATCATTCGATTCTCCATTGGATTTTCAAAAGCAAAGTTAAATCGTCAACAGTGTACTCTTTCTGGTGAAATTTCTCTAGCGGAACTCGATTTAAATAGACCGTAATTATACTTTTTTTTTTATCACACTGTGTAAATCATGCCTTCATACGTTTATTTTACCATCACGTTATTTTAAATGAATTTTATTACAACTTTAAAAGCACTCTTAATTAATAATGGATAAATCTAAATTCAACATTATGTTATGGAAAAGTAAAAGTAAACTCAAGAAATATAAATTAATAAAAGTTATTATTTATTTTTTGGAACCCCTAATTGGAAAAGTGAAAGGGCACTTCCGGCTGGCGAATTCGAACGAAAAACCTTGCTGTCGAATCTACACCTTAATTAAGTTTCAAATTTCATCCCTTTGCAATTCATCGTTTTTGAGGTATATCTACCATAGACTAATAGACACCTATCCATTCATCCATTCAGACAGACACATTAATGGACGAAATTGAGTTTATTGGATTCAGGGGAAATCAAAACGTGTATTTCAGATGGAAATCGAATTCGAATTTTCAGACCATCGGAATACTTCCATTAACTGTTCGAAAGTTATAGTAAAATGAAAATTATATAAAATACACCCTATAAAAATATAAAAACCATTTTTATTAGTATTCTTACTATTCCTATATCTTAAGCCTTTCTGAGGATATGTTGTGATCCCCGGAGTATATAATATTTTGAGCCTCTTCAAATCATATTGAAAAATATTGAGCTATAAATTGAAGTTCTTAAAATCGTGAGGGCAGGGGCAATGCCCCCCACCCCTGCCTATATCCCATCAAACATTAAATCTTGTTAATTTTATTTTTCGCATACTATGACTATCAAAGTTGTCTCGAAATGTTTATATACCCCCCCCCCCCTGTGGTTTTGCAACCCTCTGATTTAAGAATATATTATAATATGAGTAATTAGTATATAATATATATAAATAATTTTACTTTCAATTATGCTTATACACTAAGAACTTTTTTTAATAGTAACTATTCGCCTACTCGAACCATATTAAAAAATATCGAGCTATAAATTGAGGTTCTTAAAATCGTGAGGGCCGGGGCAACATCCGCCCATTTTGCCCCCGCCATATAATGGGCCCTACTTACGAGGTATATCCCATCAAACATGCAATCTTGTTAATTTCATTTTTCGGATACTAAAACTATCAAAGTTGTCTCGCAATGTTTATAGTATAGTGTAGTAGTGTATAGAAGTAATTGCAGAAGGATGTTTCACAGAATTAGAGCATCTTTTTCCGAGACATTCCGAATATCTGACAAAACTGCTTTATTCAACTTTCTGTACTTTCAATCAATTGTGTTATCTAAGACAACATGTTTATAATCAATTGCAATGGAATGACAATTCAACTTAATTTAATTTTTTATAATTTTTGCAGATAGAAGACTTCTAAAATTGAACCTGTCTAAACAGAATGCAATAGTTACTTGACTTACATCAAGTGTAAGTGAAAATAATAAAAGAAAAAGTGTGGAGACGCTTCTACCATGGGGCGGGGAATCAGTGAGCTAAATAAGGCGGAACTTCCAATTAGTCATATTGCTGGGCCCTGAATTGCAATTGCATCCAGGGCGGAAAAAGGGGTTTCAGGTTTCTCTCCCTAGATGCATTGTATGGGGAAATAAATTAATAGTGCAGAAAATTAATCGTGTTTTTGTTTAAATTTATCGATATTTTTAAAAAATAATTTATTAACAAAAATGGCAATTATAGTATCATATACTAGTAAATATATAATAGAAGTATTTTTTAGATATATTTTTATTCTTCTTCTTTTTGAGTATTCCCTTTATTGTAATTTTTCCGATGAAATTATTCTCAGGGGTGGTTTATTCTGGATCTAGTAAGGTCTGAGATAAACATGTCTCTTACTAAAGCTAGATTTGACCCCGCTAAAACGTAATTCGAAGTATGGTAGTTCCCTATAGCCCATAGACTTAGCTGTGCCACGATATTTTTATTATTATCATTATTTTTTTTATGTCTGCTTGTTTATGTGTGTGTTTGTGAGTCGGATCAAATATTATAGCTCAAAAACAATAAAAACATTAAAACGAAATTTCATAGTTAGTTGTTTTATATTGAAGGTGTGAACTTTTTATTGATTTTGGTTGAATCCGGATCGAATAAAATTGACGTTTATTCTTAATATATTTTTAAAATAATTAAACCAATATTTTTACAACATTTGCTTAAGGTAGTTCTTTCACAAATGGAAAAATTCAAGAAGTCTTCGAAATAATAAACATACTGTTAAAATTTGAAGACGATTTACCACACCAAACATGGAATAATTGCAATTAAAAATGAAATATTTTACATTTGGTAGATTGGAAAAGGGTGGAAAAATCATCATTGTTTTATTTATTTTTTTCATTGAAAGACTTTCACCATCTTGATGAAAAACTAATATTTGCTAGAATGATATATTCGGAGTAACTTAATAAAAAATTGAAATTATTTACCTCTTAGTTTTGATAAAAAAAAAAAAAAAAAAAATTGGGGGATTATTTTTAGTGGAATGGATATAAAATCAATGACTTGGAAACAATCCATTCATAAAGAGGACATAGGTAGTAGTGTGAAAAAACAGTCAGGTTAAAAAAACATAACCTAAAATTTTAGCACCGTTCATATGTATAGAGTGGAAAACTTTTTGTGTGGATTGTCGCGAAAGAACTACATTAAGGAAGACTAAAAATGTATGCGCAAAAAGCATGTTTTCTGTTTTTTTTTTTTTTTTTTTTTTTTTTTTTTTATTAT
>JALMQS010000852.1:1916729-1931617 GCA_024734495.1 Forficula auricularia | reverse complement strand
ATTAAGGAAGACTAAAAATGTATGCGCAAAAAGCATGTTTTTTTTTTTTTTTTTTTTTTTTTTTTTTATTCTATTTAAGTATGTCAGCTCATTCAGAAATATTTCGAAAAAAAAAACTCTACAAGAACATCAAACTAAAAATTTGAAACCCGGGGACCCTGCTTATAAGATAACACCTCAATATCCAAAAGGTCATAAATACTAGATAAATGTTCTAAACATAAAGTAAATCTGACCAAAAACATAAATGGGAAAAAGGGGCCAACTTCGGTACAAACGGTTTAGCCGACAAGAGAAGTGAGATCTAAATGAGTACCAAGTTCCATAGTAGGTGAAGTATTGAATTCTCTCAAAAAATGTATTATTATTATTATTTTCAATTGAAATGGTTTTGTTTTGCCAAGAGTAGCATAATCGTTGATTCATAAAGTGAAATCAATGAGGTTGTCCTCTACTTGATGCAAATAAACATATTCATAATACCGAATATAAATCTATATATACTAGTATATGTATATAGGCATGTATATGTTGCAATAAAAACCCGTTTTTTAGTAAGAACGGGTCCTTGCTAGTTAAAACGCTTTTCACTGAATACCTTTATGGGAACTAGAATTTACTGATGTTTGTTGAGTTTGGTTCAAAGGTCTAGAATCTTCATTTTTGACCTTCCGCCTTATTTTGGGTGTTTATTTTCAAAATTTTACATCCTCATTAGAAGCAAAGTTGTAGATGATGTAATTTTTGACATTTTCGTTTAAAAAATGTAAATTTATCTATATATAATCGGTTTCTCGAAGAAGGCTCTAATGATTTCGATGAAATTGAAAACCTACCATTACAAAATGAAGCTCTGATTATTTTTTGTTACATACCGGTACACAAACATTAATACTTTATTACTGTATTTTTTTTTAGTTTTTTCTAAATATCTTGAAAATAGGTGAACCAATTTTGGTCAAATTTAATATTCTATTTAAATACCTTCAGGACCCCAAAAAAAGTTTATATAAAGCAAGTATTTTATTTTTAATTAGTAAAATTTTTGGATAAAAAATGTTTCACCAAGTACCAACACCAAATTCCTTAAAAACTAGTAAAGTTTATTTATTTATTCTGTTTAATATAGATTATTGAACCTTGAATTAATAAGAATCGATAGGGCTCTCTCAGTTAAATGCTAAATTTGAAGGGAAATTTTACAAGTAACCATAGCAACTGTGTTGTTATCGTATTCGTTATATTTGCTGAAAATCGGTAGGAAACGATTGAACATCGAAAATAGTAATCGATATTCATCTAACTACTACTGAAGGAATAACCACTCTACATTGCATTTTTAACCTTTCGATTATTATTGGTAACTAGTTCTGAACTCATGGATGAATCAACTGGACTGGGCTTGGAAATACAACAACATTTTGATAGGTTTTATAATGAAACTATTTATTAACAGGTGGTTAAATATAATAAAAATGAATCATAATCTGGTTGAATCAATATGCAATAATGAAAAACAAACAAATTACCAACCGAAGCTCGGTGGTCCGGGTACTTAATATTAATAAAGAAATTAAATTTATCTCAAGATATAAAATTAGAAAATACATTTTTAATAATGTATTATTTATTACTAGGGGGAATTTAACCTGAAAGCATACCGAGTCTAATAAATGTTTCAAATTTTTATTCGAATAAACTTTACAATAAAGGCTTTTAATTTCTGTTTATTGTAAAGTTAATATTATTGAGGCTAAGCCATAGCCTCTAGTCATGTTGAAGTTTTGAAAATACCAGCTTTTTTCAAAAACTTTTCTTTTATTTGTAAAAAATTTAATTTTAGTTTAATTAACTTTCGATATTAGGTACTTTTAATTATATTATATTAATGTTGGTTTCTTATTAATTCGTGGTAAATTAAAGTCATGTGATCTGCACTAAAGAAGCTAGAATCTTATTTTATTTTTATATTTTATTTATACCATAAATTCAATACCGAAAAAAAAACAAAAACAACTTTTCAGTTTGTTAATCCGACCCTTAAAGTCTCCGACAAAACAAATTAAAAGTCATTTATACTAAATAATAATATCCAGAATGAATAAAGAAATAAAAGATTGAAACTTAAAACAACCCTTAAATAATTAACAACTCAAGCGTCGCGTTCTGTTTCCATTTGAATCCGGGTTTCGCTTATCTCTATCTTTTCAGAATGCAAGTGACACATAGAACATCTAGACAATTTGCAAAATTGCGACCACAGCAACGTCCTTGGGGCTTTTGTTCCTGCTGACACATCAATTGTTTATGTCCACTTCATACATGAAACCATCTATTTCCACTTTTGGAGGATCAACTTCAGCTTACAACTTCTAGAATGCACAACTTGAAAAAGACAGTATTTTATAGAATTAAATATTTTTTTACCCGACAGTAGCAGTTGTTGATTTTATAGAAACAAATCAAAGAGACTGTAGCTGCTTGATGCTAATAAATATACACTTTTGCAAAGTCAAGTGAGGAGACATTTCGAGACGACTTTGTGAGTTAATGGAGTTGGGGGTGAGTGGGGGGGGGGGGGGGGGGGGGCAAACTGGGCCTGGAAATAAAATTAACAGATTACACATTCAACAGGATATAGTACAGATGGCATAGGTATCAGGAGTTTGATCAATAATTTTGGTTGATCTGAGATTCCATAGATAACTTTTCTTCCGTGTCAGAAGGGCTATCATTGCCTCGCAAATGAATTTTTCATAAAAATATCTGAAAAGCTTTTTGCAAGAAGAAAACAACGAATAAAGTAACTATTGAAAACAACTTTTTTTTAATGCACTAAAATCTTGTAGCCAGGACCGGATTTAGGATCTATGGGTCCCTAGACTGGGCCTTAGTGGGGAGCGAAAAAATTAAAATTTTAGTTTTTGTATGTAATAGCTACCAAAAGTTGTAACTGATATCTGGTTGTTATTATATAAAATTTGAGCCATTTTAGTCAGCATCTTTAGGGCTCTACCAAGCTTTTAAGGTAGTTCTTTCGCGACAATCCACACAAAAATTTTAGCCTCGTAACCACTCTATACATATGAACGGTGCTAAAATTTTAGGTTATGTTTTTTTAACGTGACTGTACTTCTCACACTACTATAACCTGTTTATGAATTGATCGTTTCCAAGCCATTGATTTTATATCCCCTCCACTAAAAATAATCGCCCAAATATTTTTTTTTTTATTTTTTATCAAAACTACGAGGTAAATAATTTCAATTTATTTTAAGTTACTCCGAATATATTATTCTAACAAATATTAATTTTTCATCAAGATGGTGAAAGTCCTTCAATGAAAAAAAATAAAATATTGATCATTTTTCCACCCTTTCCCAATCTACCATATGTAAAAAATTTCATTTTTAATTGCAATTATTTCACGTTTGGTGTCGTAAATCGTCGTCAGATTTTAACAGTATGTTTATTATGCTTTTAATGACTTATATTTCAAGTTTCGAAGACTTCTTGAATTTTTGAATTTGTGAAAGAACTACCTTAAGTTACAAAGTATACACCCCTCTGCAAAAAAAAATTCGATAACTGACACCTTTCCCTCTGATTCCTATGTAAAATGACCTCCTGAATCTGAATATGACTTCCGTTTTCCCACATCACCCACCGTTTTCTGGAAACGCCCCCCCCCCCTCTATGTTTATCACTTTTCGATAATTTTATGGCCATCAATTTGATTTAGATAGGGGAAAATGATTATTTTAACAGTTACATTTCTTCTTATAGAGCTTAATGTTGCTTTTGAGAATAAAGATAAAGTTTAAATCAGTAATTTTTTCTATTAAGTATATACAGAAAAGCAAGGTAATTTTTCTAAATTATAATTGTCGGTAGAGCCGTGAAGACGTAACTTTTATGAAAAAACCAAAACAGTATATTAAATGGCCGCTTAATACACAACTTTCTTTCGCTATTACAGATTACAAATCTAAAAATTAAAAAATCACTTCATATTTCGCTCCACCCTACTGGACCTTTGGCGAGGGCCCTATCGGGGAAAATATATATTTTTTTAAATAACATATTTTTTTCTGAAATATTTATTTTAAATATTTCCAAAAAATGTCTCTGAATTTTTCAGGGTGTTACATCTGTTTCTCCTTTGACTATATATACCTACATATATATATATATATAGCCAAAAGCTTCATGACTCTATATTGAAACATTGTTAAATATGTATGAAACATATAGCAGATCCTTTGTGGTGAGAGCGTGCTTAAATCCGGCCCTGCTTGTAGTATATGTCGAAATATCATCCATTAAGGTCTTACTCTATCATATTCCCATTAGGCTCATTTTGTAGGGGATTCAATTTCCTTCAAAATGTATTGGTTTGGCCGTCTCATGACTTTCACTCACAGTCTCCTCTTCTTTGAAATCATACTATCAATTCTTTTATTTGTATTTAATTTATTTATTTTATAAAAAAACCATTTTCTTTTAGTTTGGCCTTCAGTGAATGAATTCTTTTTGATATTGAATTTGTACTTTAATATAGAAAATAAGGGCAATTAATGTATTATTATGAAAATTTAAAAATTTAGAAAAACATAATTTTTGTTTTTCTTTTATTTATTTCTGTTTTAGAATCATATAACATTTTCCAGAAAAAATTTTCAAATGAAAAAAGTATGTTATTTTGCGGTGGGGAAAATGTATCATATACATTTAAATATGTATTTTTTGGTTGACGTTTACTCCACTTCATCTTAAATCAATTATAACAAATACATTGTTTTTGGTTACGATTTATTTAAAAAAAAATTTTTTTAGCCATTTTTCCTTTAAAATTAAAAATTAGAGCTCATCTGGTCATTCACAATGCTATCGTCTGTTGAGGTTGTCTAAATACAGGCGTTGCCATTAAGTGCTGCCATCTGTTAAACTCAAGTCTGTCAAATTTTTAGTTATAGAGACAATTTTTTCGCGTTACATGAAATTACTTACGAATTAGATAGTGTCATATCAAACGTACTTAAAGATTGCGTTCCATGAAAAAATAACTTTAAAAATATACATCTTTAATTATATATATCTGTCTTTTTTTTAACATAATGTTTTTATTTTCAAATTTCAATTTACATAATTTACATAATTATTTTTTTTTTTTCAATAATTTGGGCAACGAGCAACACTCACTTCCCAGGTCCATATTTACAATAATGTCTGACTAAATTGAAAGTTTTTGCCGAGAGTAGCAGAATTTTTACATATTGAAGGAGAAGAGATTGTGGTGATGGTGCAAGGTGAAACATCTTTAATAAAGATAAGAGTAAATAGAAGACACACTCTTTTATTGTCTCCTTCAATAATGTCTTACATTATCTTAATCACTTTAAGATTTTATTGTCGGAAAAATTTTGAAAAAACCCACGACTTGGTTTTTTTGCAACTCTATATATGTATATAAATAACAAAAAAATTTGTCTTTCTTAAAAAATTTTACTTAAGGGGCATAAGAATTTCAGAAAGGCTTAGGTGGAGCATGGCACAAAAAAGGTTGTGAAACACTGAATTAGATAGTGATCTGAAGAATAATTTAATTATGTCTATTAGAATTTTATGAAAATTATCTAGCCAGAATCAAATATTACGGGCTTCATAATATTAATGATATCACTTTTTCTAAGTATGTATGTATATACATAGATACATATACGAAAAGCTATTTTCAAGAATAAAATTTACAAACAGTAAAATTAGAAGCTCACTAAGAGGTAAAAAAATAATCATGTTCTTATTTTTAAATATATACTAATCTTCATCTTGTATTTAAATTTTCTAAGATATTTATTATTTCAGTAATTAAAACTTCTACAATAAAACCTCTTATAGTGAACATTTATATTTTTAAAGATATTAATTATTTAGTCAAAATGTCTGTTAGTGATTGTTAGTGTATATTTTTAACCAATAAATAGTAAATAATTGGTCATAAGACCTGTAAGAACGAACGGTATTATATGATTTTGTAAATTTGTGATGGAATTTATTACAATTAGATGATTATTTGTTATTTTATTTGTTAAATATTAATTTAAAAGTTTATTCTTCTAAAATGTTGATTTCTAATTAACGAGGAAAAGTTAAGTGAAAATCACTTGACGCACACTTGAGTTTTTTGAAAACAATCTCAAACCAATTGGGAATGTCTTGAATACGTTTTTATTTTATCTGCAATTATTTTCCTTTCTGATATCTAATCAAATAAAACGGGATTCTTTTTTCCCTTTGCTCTGTTTTTTGCATTGAAATGCATTTATTTCAATTCGAGTCGAGCAGCCAGCGAGTCAAGTGCTTAATCATAATATTATATGTTGGTGTTTTATGGGTGTCAAATTTTTGTGCATTTTTGTTTACAAATGCATTGTGGAGAATTGTTCAAACCTTCATGATAGAAAAGGTAAATATTTAAATCCAATTTTAAAAAATTTTTGGATAATTTAATGATTCCAAAAATAAAAAACACCTCATATCTATATAATATATTTATAATGTATATATATAAATAAAAGAAGAAAATTATTACAAATACAGACTGTTGCTAAATAATTGTGAAATATCAGTCCCCTTTTATGAAATAAATAGGAGTGGAAAATTTTTTCAAGATTCTCCGTAAATCCAGCTAGAGCTAGAGAGGTGTTCTACTAATCATTTTAAATAATATACAATTAAAAATTTATTTTTATTTTCTACAGTAAAACCATATATAGTAAACATCTACAAATTTATATTTTAAGAGATAGGCATTAAGTAATTTGTCATTTGTTAGTGTGTGTGTTACCAAGTTTTGTGTACGCTCCAGCTCAAAAATCAATGAAGGCATCAAAACTAAATTTTATATTTATATCAAAACTATAAAGCAGGGCTGTCCAACTCGCGACACAAACTGAACTGAATGCGGCCCGACATAAAATTATAAACTTCCTTAAAACATTGAGATTTTTATGTACATACTGAAAAACATATCGGATACAATTTGACCTGATATTTTTTTTTTCTAAATTAAGAAGAAATTGGAAAATCTCGACAAAAAGTTTTGAAGAATAAAAGGCATATTTTCAAATTTGATTGTGAAAAAATATATCAAGATTTCCGAAAAAATTATCACAATTTTAACATAATTTGACTCCATTTTTATTAGATATAAATATTTTCCCTTCAAACTTTCTGATTGAATGTATATAACTACAATCAGACATTCAACGGATATATAAATTTTAGATTATTAATATTAAAATCTATTTTTATATCATAATGTTTAAGGTAACCATGTAAAGATCTCTTAAAGAAAAATTATGTTTAAGTTTTAAAATTTATTTCGATTCAAAATGACGGTGTGATAGAGCTCCAAAGCAACCGTTTTAGTTGATTTTTGTACTTGTCGGTTTTCAAAAGTCGTTTCCCTTGCATTTATCAAAAAATTCACGATTTTGCAAGACTTAAATTACATGACCCTCGGTATGCGGTCTGACTCGCACTTGACCGGCTTAATCTTAAAATGATCCAAGGAAGACGCTTGCAAAATATCAGTCATCTTTTTAGTATTCCATCTGAATATATATATAGGAGCTCATGGTATGCTAGCCTCACTTGCACTTGGCAGCTTTTTTTAATAGTACATTTTTATTAAATTTTTTTATTTACACCATTGGTGGAATAGCCCGAAAAAATCTTATAAATCAAATGTCTAAATTTACATTTTACACAAGTGATTGTGATTGATCTTTGATCTCTTGAAAAATATAAAAAAACAAAACAAAACAAGCAGAAAAAAAGTAGAATTGAGATAAAATAATAAAATATTTAGATCTACTATTGATTTATGTTTTGAATTTTTTACTGAGAT
Organism: Forficula auricularia; assembly: GCA_024734495.1. Classification (NCBI taxonomy): domain Eukaryota; kingdom Metazoa; phylum Arthropoda; class Insecta; order Dermaptera; family Forficulidae; genus Forficula; species Forficula auricularia. Next base: position 1,923,705 of record JALMQS010000852.1, on the reverse strand, counting down.
TCTGGATAAATAGATTTATTCAGTCCATTAACCAGTTCAATTTGATGATTTCATTGTTAATTCCGGCAGATGGATTAACTATTAACCTTAATGTTTTGTTTTTCTACTTTCTAAATAGTACAGAGACTTATGCCCGATTTAGCCGCCTGGCCCATCAAAAAGGCGAGCCATATGTGAGGCGACTTTCAACTATATATAACTAGATATAACTTTTTAAAGTTGAATTTTGTGATCCAATTTCAGCAAACTGCGAAAGAATGTTAATGGACAGATTGCCTTTGCTGCGAGCCTTCTAGCCACACCTGATTTGATGTGTTTGGCCCGAATTCGTTTTTTTTGTTTGTTTTTGTTCTAGCTTGACTTTTCATTTGATAACTTGGCTAGGAACTTAATATTTAATTTCCATTTTAATATGTCTAGAAATGAAATTAATTGGGATTTGCGGCTCACATTTCTTCATTAGAATACTTTTGTAGTAATTGGTCAACGATTTCACGGAATCTCGACCTGAGTGACCTTTCTTTTCTTTTTAAGTTTCTCTACAAATATAAAAAACGGAAGCCTATTAGTGATACTTCAATATCTGTCATTGCATTGTAGGTCATAAGTAGAGACCGGATTTTTATGGAGTAAAAACTGCCAAAATATGCCATAAAATATGCAGTTAAAAATTCTGAAATATTCAAGTAATATGCAAAATACGTTGAAATATGCCGATATGTGTAGTAAAAGATGGGAAAATAGATTTTTTTTTATGCACTAAAAAATTAAAATTGAAGACAAAAAGACTATATATTTGAAGGAGTGATATGAAAAAAATAAAATGATAAAGTAAGCTATAGAGACCAAGTGTCAAATATGCACTTTTATTTCGTAAAATATTGCACAAAATTCTCATTATATTTAATATATTAAAAAATCTTTAAACTCAAAGAAATAATAGGTGCTCTTGAATAAAATCAACATAATAAATATAATAATGTTTCAAAAAATGTGATCAAAAAAATACGGGGGTGGGGGGTAGTTTTATTTAACAGAAAGCGATTGTATTGTATTGCTTTTATTTTTTATATTAACAAGCTTTTCTTTTAAAAAATCTGTATTTGGCTCGAAACATGCAATTTTTGATCAAAAATCCTTCAAATATGCAATTTTATGCAATATACAAAAATGTGAAGTATCAAATTTAGCCCACAGTATCCTAGATGCATGATTCGGATAGATAATTGATCCCCTGGGTCATATGTGGAGGCAAACAAAATATGCAATTGCATAGGAATCCGGTCTCTAGTCATAAGATAAAACTTGAATTTTACAAGTTAGAAGTATGAATTTTCCCCGATAAAAAAAAAAACATATTAAAACTTTAATTTGAAAAATATAATAGGAATGATCAAATTTTTGGTGGAGTAGTAAAAATTATTTTTTTATTGCGAGTTCTGAGGTATCACTGTAAGGACCTCATTAAGTAGAATTAGGCTATATTTTTTTTATTAAATTCGTTTTTTATGCGACTAGCTCGATATTACAACAATACCTACATCCAATTGGCTATTTGAAACCATCAGAAATAACAGATAAAAATATTGAAAATGAAGGTCAAAGTCCAAATAGTCTCTAACAAATAAATTATATCCATCTATTCATCATATTTATAGTATATTCGTTTATATCATGGGTGTCCAACCTTTTGGCTTAGAAGGGACACATTTGAGGAAAACAAATTTCTCGGGCCGCCGATAAATATTATAATTCGATTGATATTTGTTATTCAAAAAAGATATTTTATAATGTAGAAATAAGAACTTTATTATTTTTTTAGCTCATAGTGACTTTTAGAGTACTTTTTGTAAATTGTATCCTTGAAAATATATTTTCGTATATGTAAATACATACCTATATACTTACAAAAAGTGATATCATGTACCTATTATTATTTATTTATATTTTTTCCTGGCTTGATAATATATATAAAATTCAAATAAAGAAACAATATTCAATTTTTTTCAGATCGGTATCTAATTGTTTTTCTAGAACATTCAATCAGAAAGTTTGCAAGTAGAAAATTTATTTCTAATAAAAATGGAGTTGAAAATAGACCAAAATGATGAGTTTTTTTTCATTTTTTCGGAAATCTTGAAATCTAGTTCCAGTTTCAAAATTTAAAATTAGCACTTTTATTTTACGAAAACTTCACAGTAGATTTTCAGATTTCTTATTTTGGAGAAAAAAAATTAGCAGGCCAAATTGTTGTGTGTTTTCAACTATCTACATATAAATCTCAATGTTTTAAGGAATTTTATGACTTTATATTGGGCCACGGGCTGGACAGCACTGGTTTAAATCGAATGGGATTAAAGAAGGATATGAGGAATGATAATTTATTTTTTAAAAAGGCCACGGATAGAGTAATCCCTGACTATCCATTATCTATTGACATGTAAGAACGTTCAAAGACCTAAAAGACGAGCCCTGACAAGTTTTAGTCCAGGAGAGAAATGATCAATTAATTGTGATTGTTCTAGAAAATCCCAATTCCTTTTCTCCTTGTGCTAGAATGATATAACTATAGACTTGGTTAGTGTCGTAGCATATAAATTGCTGAAAATATTATAGAAAATGAAAATATGAAAAGAAGAAGAATTTTTAAATATTTGAAACTTCATTATCTTTTTTATCTTATATAGTTTTGAGCTTATAATTTTGCTTTTAGTGAATTTTATTCTTGAAAAATGCTTCATTTTTCTAAAAAGGAAATAAATATATCTCTACATATAAATATCAATGTTTTAAGGAAGTTTATGATTTTATGTTGGGCCACACTCATTGCAGTGCTTGAGCTGGGCCGCATGCTACAGGTTGGACAGCCCTGGTTTATATACTATATATCAACAACAATTTTTTCAATTAAAACTATTAAAGCATTCTACAATGTTGATCAGTTTAACGTTTTGTAGCTTCTAGCTGAATATCTTAGAAATATTTAAAAAAAATTGTAGTTTATGTTTGCATTGCACCTACAATTAGAAAGGTAAATAGAAAAAGTTCTGTCAGGAAAAGAGCCTCATGATCTGCATCAGACAGAAGTTGATGAATGGGCTCGTTAGCAGTGTTTCGGTTTGTAGTTAATAGGATATCATGATATAGCACTTTTGGAATAATAACTATAATTAAAATTTTGACTATTTTTCAAATTTTCATTTTCAAAAAACATTGAAAATATTGTTTGTAATTTCTATGAGAACAACTCTTTAGTTGAACTTGTCCTATAAGCCTTGTTTACATTGGAGCTTTACTCTGCGGACCAAACCATTAGTTCTAATAGAATTCTCGGTGTAAATAAAGAGTATTGACTTTTAATATCAAGTTTAAAATGCGACTCGGGAGTTTAAATTAATCTGTACTTCTTTTTACGAGCAAATTATCATTCCATTAACAATGCAAAGAAAGAATTACACTTTCATTTGTACCCGTTTATCTTAATAAAGTTTAAAACTGACACTTCAACTGTCACCTCAAAAGCGTATTATATTTGAACTCTTTTCCTATTCAAACTTTCGAAATTCTTGGTGTACCTAAACTCCATCTCTGGTATAAACGCTGACGTATTGAATTGAATGTTTCAGTACTCTAAGTGTAAATATCTTCAAATCTCTTAAATATTTAAGTAAAACGTGATATTAGAGCAGAGTTTCTTCTCAATCGTCCTATATATGTGTCCCACATTGATTTCAGCCCCCTTCTAAAATTAAAAATTCACAAAAAATATAGGAGTAACATTTTATTAAATTATCAGAATGCAGTTTTTGTCCCTATGTTTATTGTCTTCATATTAATATATAACACTGTTAAACAAAAATTGTTCCTTTAAACCTAACAATGGATTCCAGTAGAGTTATATACGCTGATTATCATGCGATTTCCCGATTTTTTACAAGACGCCAAAATTTTGAGATATTACTGGTCAAAATGACGAAAAAGTTCACTTTGACCTATTTTCGAGTCCCATTAAATATTAAACAGCAATATTTGAAATCAAAATATTTATTAAACAGCTTCCTTTTTGATTTCCAAATTAGCACTTGTTTGTAGCTCAATTAGAACTCGAGTTATAACTAAAAAAACTAAAACTACGAGATTATAAAAGATAATAAACATAGATAAAAACATAAGGTCTTGGTTTTTTAGTTATAACTCGAGTTCTAATTGAGCTAAAAACTGGTAGAAAGTTGAAAATCAAAGAGGAGGCTGTTATCTATTACGGCAATGAAATATTTCTGTTTAATATTTAATGGGACTCGAAAATAGGTCAAAATGGCCTTTTTCGTCATTTTGACCGATGATATCTCAAAACTCTGACGTGTTATAAAAATAGGGAAATTGCATGATAATCAGTGTATAACATTCTACTGGAATCCATTGTTAGGTTTAAATTTTGTTTAATTTTTGTCGAACAGTGTAATTTTAGTACATTTCTCCCCCCCCCCCCCCTCCTTCGGATTAAGACTCGCTGACTAGGGATTAAAAAAGTTATTTCATTGTTTATTTCAAGGCATACATATTGGCTTGTAGGTACTGTTTCAAGATTGTAATTAATTCTTGATGTATGTATCGTATAATTTAATTTAATAAGAAAAATTAGTGTTTTCTCCTACTTAGATTCGATTTCCGAGGAGTAAAGCTCTTCTGACATATAAACGAAATTATCTATAATATATCAGGTCAAGAATAGGACAAACGAATTAATTTTTCTTATAACATAAATATATGATATATAAATTTGCCTTTGGCTTAGAACAATTTATTTCTATTTATTATAGAAAATTGTCATTCCATTGACTTCGAGATTTATTTATTTATTTTTCAAAATTCGAAAGACTTCCTTTTTCCTTTCCTCTAATCAAACTATATGATATGTTTAATTTGTACCATTGTCTTTTATCAAAATATTTAATTTCTTAGGGTTGTTTTCGAAACATTAGCGAAAACAACTTTTTTTTCTATTTTGAAATTAAAAAAAAATTTCTATCGATAAAGGGAGAATTTCTCCCGAAACGTCTAGTTTCAAAAAAAACGTTCAGAGATTGTTTTATAAAGATTTGTATTTTTTTTTTTTTTTTAGTTTAAATTTCGATTCAATCATCATCCCCGAAATTTCACTATATAGATAGATGTTTAGACTTTTGACTGAAATTTTTTTAGCTAGGCAAATACTAATATACTAAAGGGGTTTTACAGAGGGGTGAACCGCGATTGGAATTACGTGTACACTTCTTTGGAATTATGTGGAATTATTTTGGGATTAATTACATAATGCTCCTTCATCTATTGTCTTCTTGTAAATGAAAGTGGAAGTGGAAGTAGGTGTACACGATATTAGGTCGCTCCTGGGGTTTTACCTTTAGAAATCCAAATAACCTGGATAGCTCCTTAACGCTTAGGTTCGATTTTCAAGGTGGCACTTACAGCCTTTCCGACAAATAACAATGAATTTTTTAGAAAGTTTACTCTAATGATAACACTTAGTAACTTTTTAATAATAAGTTAAGAGTTATTAAAAAATTATTACTACATAATATGTTTTTTGTTAACTAATCAATTACGTAGTTATTTAAGAACTTAGCAAAATATACTTCTCTCTTTCTAAATCCCATAGAAAACGCTCACTTTCTGTTAAGAACAATCTCTCGAAATTGTTTCAGTTTGAGAAAAAAAATATGCTAATTCTATATAATATCTCACTCTCTTTGATTTTTCTTGTTTCATGTTTATATATCATCAGAGTGTGAACTATACGTTTCTGAAGTGAATAAATCCTGGCAAAATTTCAATGTGTGTATGTATTTACCAAAAATTACAAAAATACATAATAGATATAGTATAGAATTCACAAATTGAACAACTGTAGGTTCACTTTAACCTCTCTCCTGAATATTTTCTCTACGTGGATTCACCATGAAAAACGTATGAAGCATTATTTCTGAAGGAGAGCCATTAGTTCCTTTGTTAATATTAAAAAAATTTGTCAATATATAGCCAAGGAATATTAGATCTAGGCCTTTTTGAATCAGATTAATCCTTTGTGTTTTCGATCAAGGGAGTCTTCATATCTTGGTTGGATTCGAATTCAGACTTAACTTTGGAATGAATTGACGACATCTGGGCAGCATATGAAATTCGAACCGAATTAATTACTATTAATATATGTACATGAGTTAAAGTAAGAATTGATTATATTACATGGTTAGATTTTGATTTAAATTTAATTATTATTTATCCTATTATATTTATATGAATATTGGTTATGTGAAGGAAACAGGAGGAAAAGCAAAAACCTCTACATGACTGTACTATTTTCTCAGCAATTAGGGAATTTTTCTAATAGCTACAAAGCTGAAACTTGGTCCCAAGGTGAATCTTTTCAAAAAATGATTTTAAATCAGATTTAAGTTCATTACCCACTCCTCATTTAACACTTCTCTATTTTCTCCTTTTGTGAACCGAAAGTTCGGTAAAGGTATCGAAAAGTGGCTCTACTTATTTTCTACGAAAATAAATAAACTAATAAAAATATCCATATGCCTTTTGTTTTTGCTGGAAAAATAAATTTTTTAAATTTATTTATAACGAGACTATAGTTTCGAAGGTCTTTGCCCCCTTCATCATTCTATTACAAGAAGACACACTCTTTTATTGTCTTGTTTAATTTATAAAAATACTGCTACTCTCGGCAAAAAGAAACTTTCAAAATTTATAATTTATTTGTTTGAACAGTTATACGCAAAATAGTCACTTTGAAGCTTATAAATTAAAAAAAACCAAAACAAAACAAAAAAAAAAATCAGTCTAATAATTCGACAAGGATATTTCAGACCCAATGGTAAAAAAATCTTAGACCCTACAAAAAATTCAACCATTCTCAAAATAATCATCAAAATTTTATTACAGTTTTTAATTTTAGGGAAAACAATTACAT